>CAUYQU010009125.1:0-28363 GCA_963574635.1 Cheracebus regulus | reverse complement strand
CCGGTAGGAGGAGAGGCATTCTGATTTCGGGTGTTCTCAGCCTTTTTGCACTGGTTTCTTCCCATTGTTGTGGATTTATCCACCTGTCGTCTTTGTAATTGCCGATTTTCAGATTGGGTCTCTGAGTGGACGTCCGGCTTGTTCTACTCTGTTCTTTAAAATTAGAGAAAATTAGAAATAATGAGAATCCCTAACAATAAAGAATTGTTTAAATCAATGGGCCTTCCCTCTGCCAATCTCACTCCCTTCAGTCTATTCTCAGTGCAGTGACCAGTGTTATCCATTCAACAAGCAATGACTTGATGGTCACATCACTTGTGTGCTCCAAAGCCTCCAATGATTTCCCTCACTCAGGGTAAAAGCCAAATCTTTACCATGCTTTAGCACCACATTTTGCACAGTATAGAGCTGCCCTTTAAGTGGCTCTTTCCTACAGGGGTATGTGATCCAGGTAACCTACGGTCTTCACCTTAGACACAGAAGAGTCTAGAATTTTAAGTAGTTCCCTCTTAAAGTATATTTCAGGTGATATTAGCCTTGACAGACACATAAATTTTTAATATTTTCCCCAAAATTGTGATTATATTTGAGATATTGAACAGAATGCTGTTTTTCCCTATCAAGTGACTATCAAGTTCCCTATCACTATCAAGTAACTATCATCCATCACCTAGACTACTGCAAAGCTGCCTACACTGTTTCCTGGGCAGGCATTTCCTGTCATCTCCAATCTATTCTCCACACTGCATCCAAAGTAATCTCTTTTTTAAAAAGCAGTCATAGGCTGGGCACGGTGGCTCACATCTGTAATCTCAACACTTTGGGAGGCCTAGAGGGGCGGATCACCTGAGGTCAGGAGTTCAAGACCAGCCTGACCAACATGGTGAAACCCTGTCTCTACTAAAAATACAAAATTAGTTGAGCATGGTGGTGGACACCTGTAATCCCAGCTACTCGGGAGGCTGAGGCAGGAGAATCACTTGAACCTGGGAGGCGGACGTTGCGGTGAGCCAAGATCACACCATTGCACTCCAGCCTCAGTAACAAGAGCAAAACTCCAACTCAAAAAAAAACCATCATAATTTCCTCATGCTTAAAACCTATCAAAGCCTTCCCATTTCTCTACATATCAAGATCTAATTTACTGATGGTGAAGGTTCTAGAACATTGCTATGCAATGGAAATATATTGGGAGCCATGTATGTAAATTTCATAGTAGCCATTTTTTTAATTTTAAAAAGTAGAATTAATTTTAATACTGTATTTTATTTTGTCAATATTTTCAAAATATTATCATCTTAATAAGTAATAATTCAAAAATTATTGATGAGATGCTTTACATTCAGTTTTTCATAGCAAGTCTTTAAAATCTGGTGTGTGTTTTACCGTTACAACACAACTCAAACTGGACTAGCCACCTTTGACATACTCCATAACCTGTGGTTAGGAGCTACCATACTGGAGAGTGCAGTTCTACAAGGTCAGGACTATGCCTACCTCTTTAGCCTTCTCATAAGACTCATGCTATAGATATATTTAACCACCAGGTTCTCTAAGGTACGATTCTCTCTTTCCCAGCCCTTTATTCATGAAATAACCTAATTGTTAAATAGGCAAAAGATTTGAAAAAAAATAGTTTACCAAAAATATATACAAATAGCTAATAAGCAAGTGAAAAGATACTCAACAACATTAGGCATCAGGAAAATGCAAGTCAAGACCAAAATAAGATAGCATTTCACAACCACTAGAATGGTTATAATTTAAAAGACAAACAGTAACAACTATAGAGGAGGATGTGAAGAAACTGGAAATCCTCATACATTGCTAGCAGGATTGCAAAATAGTACACTTACGTTGAAAAACAGTCTTGTAGTTTCTCAAAATGTCAGCGAGTCACCATATGACCTAATAATTCCACTTCTAAGTAGCTACCTAAGAGAAATAAATGAAGAAGTATGTTTAGATAAGACATATGTCTTTACAAGACTTGTAGAAGCAATCAAAATGTTCATCAATGAATAAACAAACTGTGGTGTATTCATAAAACACAGTACCATTCAGCAATAAAGAAGCCAGATACAAAAGACCACTGGCTGTTAGGTTAGTGATCTGGGCCCACCTCCACTAATCACTACCTGTGTTACATTGGCCAGCTACTATGCCATTCTAAGATACAACTTCTGCTTCTGCAAAAGTCAGTTTAATAACAAGTGCCATTTCAAACTTAACAGCCTTGCACATCAAGAGAGGCAGCATATAAGAACATGTAGGAATAAGCCTTAAATGGCTTTTATCAAAAATATAGAGGATAACAAGTGTTGGTGAGGATATAGAGAAAAAGAAATCCATTTACATTGCTGGTGGAAATGTAAATTAGTATAGCCATCATGGAAAATTGTATGGAGGTTCCTCAGGAAACTAAAACTAGAACTACCATATGATCCAGCAATCCCACTTCTGGGTATACTGCCAAAAGAATTGAAATCAATATGTCAAAGGAATATCTGCACTACCATTTTCATTGCAGCACTATCCACAATAGCCAAGATATGGAATCAACCTAAGTGTCCATCAACAGATGAATGGATAGTTAAGATGTGGTATATATAAACAATGAAATGTTATTCAGCCATAAAAAGAAGGAAATTCTGCCATTTTCAACAACATGGATGAACCTGGAGGACATTATGCTAAGTGAAATAAGCCAGGTGCAGAAAAATAAATACCATATGCTCTCATTTATATCTGGAATCCTAAAAAGTTAAACTCACAGAAGTAGAAAGTAGAATGATGGTTACCAGGGACCAGTGGTGGCGAAAAAGAGAGAATGGGGAGCTATTGGTCAAAGGGTGCAGAATTTCAGATAGACAAGGGGACTAAGTTTTGAGCTCTATTGCACAGCAGGGTGACTATAGTCAATAATAATGTATTGTATATTTCAAAATAAGAGTACATTTCAAATGTCACACAACAAAAAAATGATAAGTGAGGTGATGGATATGTTAATTATCTTGATTTAATCATCCCATATTGTATACATATGTCAAAACATCACATTATACCCCATATTTATAATTAACTTATTGATTAAAAATAATATTAATAAAAATAAAATAAGTGCATACTCTTTAGTTAAAAGTGCTCCATGGGTCCAGAGTTGCTAATCGTTGCCTTCCTTTCTGGTTTTCCTTTGCACTTTGCTCCAGTGTTTAATTTAGTCCATTGGGATCTGCAAATTATACCCCAAATGCTGTAGGACAAGGAATTACTTGATCTTTTTCAATCCAACTAGAGAAATGTACACTGAGCAGAGTCTATATAAAGGGCTTCACTCAGCTAAGCACTTGATACCTTTATTCCCTGAGTATCTTGAATGACCTTTCTCCAAAGCTGATCATAGTAGCTTGATTTAAAATAAAATGTGTTATTTCTAAAGTTGGCACAAAATCTAAGGGATGACATTTATTCTCTTCTTTATAGTTTTCCTGTATTTTCAGTTTTTCACAAAGAACGTGTATTACTTTGCACAAAGAGCATGTATATGTAGTGGAAAGTGTTATTCAAAAAGAAAACACTTTAATGCTGATTCCATTTTAAACCAAATATATATTGCTAGTACTTTCAAAACACTTACTAAATCGTAGGTCCTATCATAAGAAATGTATATCCATTAATCCCCTGAACACCTCCATAAAGTAGTTCCATTATTATCCCTTTTCAAGAAAATAAAGACACAAAGATTAAGGAACCTACCCAGAGTCATACAGCTAGTAAGTGACGGAGCTGGGATTTGAATTCAAGTGCTTTGGTTTTCAAGTTCATGCTTTTAACTAGTATTCCAGGAGTGAAAACCAAACGTGACTTCTATTACTGTAGTATGGCTCTAAGGTTCCAATTACATAAGCAGCCTCCTTTGGGAGCAAATTATTGGTCTATTAGTCTGTGGGGTCCTGAAGGCAAGAACTATGTCTCATCCATCTGTGCTTTCGTTAGCTTTTGCTGCATAACAAACCACCCTAAGCTTAGTGACCTAAAAACTATAGTGAACTAAGTGCCTCACAATTCAGTGGGTTGGCAATTTGGGCTGGGTCTTTCTGTTGCTGGTCTTCTGCTATACTTAGTTGAGCATGCCAGTCGGCTGCTGGTCAACTAGGAGTCTCAGCTTCTGGGAGTTGGCTGGCTGTCAGCTGGGAGAATAGGAGCCCCTGGGGTCACGGATCTCTCATCATTCAGCAGGCTATCCTGGGCTTCCTCACATGAGAGCAGTGGCAGTGTCCCAAGAGCCTCAAGAGTGGATAAGCCCCAATGAACAAGAGCTTTCAGGTCTCTGATTGCATCACATTTGCTATTGACCCATTAGCCAAAGCAAATCATATGGCTATGCCCAGAGTCAGTGTGGAAGAGGACTACCCAAAGGCATGGATACAGACAGGTAAATAATTTGTGGCCATTTATGCAATCTATCAATATCCCCATAATCAAACACAGAGCCTAGTAAATAGTAGGCATGAAATAAATGCTTATTGGACTGAATGCTATCTCCCCTTCATGAAAGATCAAGATCAATAATCTCTTTCCTCTCTGCACTGAGAACACCATATCAAGGAGACAGAAGAGGCTACCTCACAAAGGGTTATCTCACCCTGGGCCATCATTACTTGACAGTCACCACATAACCATGGTCTTCTCAGCTCCTGGGGTGATGAATGTGTTCTTACTGGTGGCTGCTTCCCTAATGCTCTTAGGATTGCAGAACTTACTCTTATCAATGGTTCCATCAAGCTCCCAGGAGGACTCTCTTGACACCCTGCTTCTTCTAGGTCCCAGAGTGACACCTCTATGAAGCAGCTCAAATTAGCAGCCCTGCTCGCCCTCTAGTGGTTTTTTTTTTTTTTTTTTTTTTTTGTGATGGAGTCTTGGTCTGTTGTCCAGGCTGGAGTGCAATGGCGCAATCTTGGCTACTGCAACCTCTGCCTCTCAGGTTCAAGATATTCTCCTGCCTCAGCCTCCCAAGTAGCTGGGACTACAGGCGTGTGCCACCACGCCTGGCTAATTTTTTGTATTTTTAGTAGAGACTTTTCACCACGTTAGCCAGGATGGTCTCGATCTCCTGACCTCATGATCCGCCCGCCTCTGCCTCCCAAAGTGCTGGGATTACAGGCATGAGCCACCGCACCCGGCTCTAGTGGCTTCTTAAGGCTGTATGCCCTTTGAAGAAAAGTGTTCTAGACCTTCTACAACTGTACCAGAAGAAATAATTGCGGGTGCTTTGGATCAGGGGTTTTCAACAGGGCATGATGCTTTCCCTCCAATGGACATTTGGCGGTGTCTGCAGACATTTTTGGATGTCACAGCTTGGGGGTGGATGCTGGCATCCAACGGGTAGAGACCAGGGATACTGCTAAACATCCTACATTGCACAGGATGCTCCCATAACACAAAATTGTCTAGTGCAAAATGTCAATAGTGCCACAGTTGAAAAACCTTGTCTTATATTCAGAGTGAGCCCTCTTTTCTTTTAAGGATGCCCCCACAGGCCCACCCAAGGTTGTTCCATGGATGGATCACTCCCTCTGGGAAGAGTCAACCTGTAGGAAACAACCCTAAACTCTCAATGTGAAACTTAAATCTCAGGAACAATTCTTGGGGCATCCCATGATTCTCCAGGTTACACAGACAAACTAAGTGCTAAACGTGAGCTTGATTACAGACAAGAAGATCTTACTGTCTTTTTCCATTATCTATGCTCAATCCCATTGAGAGCAGTTTTCTCAGGAAAGAAAAGTGCTTTTGAAGTGAAAAGTCTGTGAAAAATCTCCTGATTGCCCGACTAACAGCCACTATCTGCTTCTGTACGCTCACCTCCTGTTTGCTCACTAGGAAGTCCCTTGAGAAACTGCCACGTTGACTAAAACCTTGAGTTACTCCCCCTGCCCCTAATCTATAAAAGCTGTATGCTATTCCAGGCTGGGGGTGTAGACCTTCAGTTACAAACCCGTCTGGGTCCGCCAGCATAATAAACTGTGTTCCTCTGACCCTTTGAGTGCTGTTTGGGTTTCTTGTCAGGGGAAATTGTTCCACAACACTTTAAAGTTTTATAGTAAGCCAATTAATAGCCCTAGAACATAAAAGTGTCTTACAGTGGAGAATTGTATTGTGGGACTTCTGCGTGAACCATCAGAAACCTTTGATAAAATTTATATTAGTTGTGTAAACTATAAAAAAAAAATTCTAAGCCCCCGAACCACCTGAAAGGACCCCTTCTTAGGCCAAGGACATTCCAAAGAACCTGAAAAACTAGTTCAGGCCTGATGGGAACGGCAGAAGTTAAACATGCCTCATTATACCTGCCTCCCTTTGGAATTCAGGCACAACTGACCAGCATTAACATTAAAACAGAGACCTTAAGACTCTTTGTAGCAATAAGACACCAAATTCCAACCTGACTCTAGTATAGCATCACGTGACAGATAGCAGGCCCTGAAAGAAATTGAAGTATTTTACCCTAAAATATTGTTTTTGACATATTTTGAAATGGCCCTGCAACGCTGTCTCTTGTGGCGAAAATCTACATTGTATAGAGAATCCTTTACATTTCCAGGTCTTCTTCCTGATCCAGGAGAGAATTAACTAAGAGTCTGACACCTTTTTAAGTCTAATAAGAAACATTTACAACCTATTTTCTCTGAAGTCTGCTACCTGGAGGCTTCATCTGCATAATAATAATCTTGGTCTCCACAACCTCTTATCTTAACTCAGACACTTTCTCCTATGGATTCCATGCCTTTAGAAGCAAGCACTCTTTCAACCAATTGCCAATTGGAAACTTTTTAAATTCACCTCTGACCTGGAAGTCACCACTTCCAGTTGTCCCACCTTTCCGGACCAAACCAATGTACATCTTATATGTATTGACTGATGTCTTAGGTCTCCCTAAAATTTATAAAACCAAGCTGTGGCCCAACCACCTTACACACATGTTTTCAGGACCTTCTGAAACTGTGTCATGGGTATGTCTTTAACCTTCTCAAAATAAACTTCTAAATTGTTTGAGACTTATCTCAGTTCCTTTTTGGTTTACAGTTGCAAGGAATAAATGACAGGCATCTGGTTTTAACAAAATAACACTTTTTCCATGGCGGAAGAGAATTCCTTAATGTCGGAGAAAGAACAGCAAGAGCAGAGGGAATGAAAGCTACACAGACATTGATTGCTGTGGCAACTCCATGTAAAAAGCAACAGGAAATGAAAGCCTTCGCTCTCAGCTTCCAGCAGTGTTAATTAGAGGAGAGTGGCTGAACTTTCCCTAGCATGGAAAATAAACTAAAATTTGCCTAGGAATTTTACTTCTGACATTTTCTTAGACGAATTCAATAGGAAAGGTGCTTTTTATTAGCCCTGGACTTTATTCCTTATCTACTATTTTCTTATGCTCCCTTATGCTACTAGTTAGGAAAATCCTCCTCACTCTTTACTTCAAGATCCTCATTCAAGAATGAGGCAGGGAGGACAAGAAGGAAATGAAGTGTTTGTGGCTCCTGCTGCTCTTTGCTTTCTCCTTTTCTTACCAGATCCTAAGGCTTCCAAACACCCTGCTCTTCTTCTCCTCTCTTCGTCTTCCTGTTTTCTTCACTTCACCCTTGCTACTGGACCCCACAACCCCTGAATGGCAGAAATTCCAAGCATGGCATGGGGATATGGTCAGCCTTGGGGTTAAAGGTACGTATCCCAGAACCTAAAGTACAATTTAAAAGAAAAAAGGTGTGGGACACGCGTGGTGGCTCACGCCTGTAATCCTAGCACTTTGGGAGGCTGAGGTGGGTGGATCACCTGAGGTCAGGAGTTCAAGAACTGCCTGGCCATCATGGTGAAACCCCATCTTAAAAAATAAATAAATAAATAAAATTTAAAAAAAGGTATGTTGCTCCTTCCATACCCCCCAGGGTTTGCTGTGTGGCTCAAATGGGACTTGGCAAAAGGCCCTCTTGCTCTAGTCATTCTCTCAATGCAAGGCCAGTTCTGGGATTTGGACCCATCCAAGGAAGAGCCAGGAGTCTGTCCCCAGCCTCTTGACTTATGAACCCACCTCCTATGTTGAACCTGTCCTGTAATAACCTCTACACTGGCTGCCACCTGTGACTGCCCAGATTTCTCCAAGGCTGTCCAGACCTTGCCCATAGTAAGCCACGAAGCAGCAGTCAAGTAGCACCCAGGCTCAGATCTTAGGGGAAGAGTTTCTCAAGAAAAGTTTCCCATTGGGTTCCTGACTTGAATTCCACCACTACTGGTTCTTATTCCAGAGGCTTCTTATTTCAGAGAGGCTTTAAGGAACAATGAAGTTGGGCTCTCTATTTAGCTCAGGAACCACCTTTGGCTGAACTTAATTTCCAGGATGTCACAATAATGTCAGAATTCCTGTTGCAAGTGGTAGCTATGGAGTGGAAAGAACTCAGACAAAATGGTGTCCTGAATGTATATCGAAAACAACATGAGCTTTTGAGTCATAAAAAGCTCTCTATGGAGGGCTTATTCTGTACTAGATACTGTACTATTTATAAACATTTTCTCACATACTAGTTGTGTGACCTTGAGCAAGGTGGCTAACCTCTCTGTTT
Organism: Cheracebus regulus; assembly: GCA_963574635.1. Lineage (NCBI taxonomy): Eukaryota > Metazoa > Chordata > Mammalia > Primates > Pitheciidae > Cheracebus > Cheracebus regulus. The sequence continues at coordinate 19,745 of CAUYQU010009125.1, read as the reverse complement.
CTGTTTCCTTTGCTAGGTAGAAACACCTACCTTGAAGAGTTGTTTTGAGGATTAGTCAAAACAACATACAGAAAGTTCCTGGCACATGGTAGGTATCTTAGCCCAGGCTGCCATAACAAAATACCATAGAATGGGTGACTTCAACAACAAAAATTTGTTTTTTCTCACAGTTCTGGAGGCTGGAAATCTCAGATCAAGTTGTTGTTTGATTCAGTTCCTGGTGAGGGCTCTCTCCTTGGGTTGCAGATAGCCACCTCACTATGTCTTCACATGTCCTTCATTTGATACACGCTTGAGAATAGAGAGACCTCTCTCTTCCCTTTCTTATAAGGGCATTAATTCCATCAAGAAGACCCCATCCTCATGACTTCATCTAACCCTAATTACCACCCAAAGGTCCCACCTCCAAATATAATCACTTTGGGAGTTAGGGCTTCAACATAAGAATTTCAGAGGATGCAAAATTCATTCCATAACAAAAGAAAGACAGGCAGCAAATGATAGCTAGTACTACTATTACAATTATTAATAATTAAACAGGTATAAACTACTCCTTGGCACTAGGAAAATAGCTACAATGGCATGGCTTTGTCCAAAACAAAGAAAATATGGCTTGAGCACCCACTCACCTGAATTGGTATTGACAGAAACTAAAGCATCAATTTTTTGGTGCTTCCTCAAAGGCTCCCAGTGCTATAGCAGTGCTGAGCTATTTCTACCTTCTGTGTCTTGAGACCTCTGGTGAACAGTTCTCCCATCACTGATTGGGCACCATTGATCTGGGCAGCTGCTACAATGCCTGCTAACCATGATGCTTTCTACCATCAACAGAGCATTCTCTGTGGTCCTCCCACATTTAACGTGCTATCCTCCTGTGAGTTCCACTGTCTCCTAATGGTGGAATTTCTATCCTGGTTCCCTCTTCCTTATCCTCAGGATCCATAGCACCCAAAAGTCAAGATTCTTCCCTCTTTAGACTTCCAAGCAAAAGTCTCCACCCACTCCCTTTCTTTGATAGTCCAACCCAGTTACGGGTTATCTTCAGGGCAGCCTTCCCTCATCCCCAGTAAATTTGTCTTCTTCCATCCTGAGAAAGGTGACAACTATGCTTATTTCTTCCTTGACTGGCCTCAACTTCAAGTTAATAAGTCAAAAGTTAATTTGTCAATCATCTCCTACATGATTTTCAAAAGGATATTTGCTTATGAAGAGATAAGATGCCATAAAATTTTAAGAAATTTAGTTAAAGAGGAATAAACATCCTCATTTGTTTTCATGGAATGTGGAATATGTTTTTTTCCATGGACTATGGGCTCTTTTAGGTTCTGAGAGGCCATCTAATCTATACTTCCAGATAAAATATTAAGTTTTCTTTCTCCGTGTCAGTTAAACCCTCTGCCCTGCACTGTGTCAACAGAACATCCAGTGAAAAGAACATCAAGTTGGGCCTCTGGAGATCTGGACTCTGGACCAAATTCACTTGCTATTTGAGGTTTCAGCTTCCCCACTTCTAAGTCTCCTTCCACCCTTAACATTCTGTATTGCTTTAAGAAACAAGATCCTGAATTCTGAAGTGGTTACAACATTCATCTAAACATGACATTCTGTTCTAAAATAAGCCCCTTTTCCAAATGTCTACTGTAGTTCAAAGAGCAGTGAGAACCATCACTAATGAAATCCAGCAAATACTAATAGAACTTCAACAGAATTCTTGATGAGTTCAGATATTTCAGAATACCTTGAGCACCCATGGCTTTGTGCCTTTAACCAACCTTTTGTACATATATTCCTCCTATTTATCTCTGCTTTCTTAGGCATGAGTCTTAGAGCTGTTGAACTATTGTGGAAAAGGGGTAACATTTCAACACAGGTAGATGAAAGTGTACTTCCTTGGAGCAAAATATCACCTCTGGTTTTATTACCCAGACATCATATGTAATCTTTGGGCTGAAAAGTGAAAATGAAACACAAAAATGAAGGCTATGTGGTTGAAATAAGACTTGTGTGTTCAGATATAATGTATAAAGTACAAGACTATCTGGTGTAAATCCTCTAACATCTCTCCTATATTGTACAAGAATCTGGGAAGCAGAAGTGTGGTACTTCAGGCTCATGGTTTTCCTATCTGAAAAACAAGGATAAAATTGTGGGTCTCATACGGAAGTTGTAAAAACAAAAATACATTGGAATCAGAAGTATTTCCTGGGCATCCAGCCTGTATTCCGTCATGCGGGGCCAAGACGAAGCCGGAGAGCAAGGAAGCCCTTGTGTCCAACTGCACAGGTAGCAGCCTCTGTCCTCTCACCACAAGCAGGACTGAGCACTCTCCTCAGACGCCATAAAGGATCCATTTGCACCCAAGAATCAATCAAATCTATTGATTGTCTCCTGAGGAAATGAATAAGAAATTTACATTGCATAGCACACAGCATATCTCATAAAATTTCCCATAAATATCTCTCCCCAAGTCTTTTCTCTATAAAGGTACTTTTTGTTGTGCAACTTAAGTACAAACATGATCCCTCACTTCAGTAGTCGGCAGGTGGGTGGGTGCAGAGAGCTGGAGGCACCCTGACTGCTTTTTCCTCAGCAAAATGGCTTCTCCCTACCTAAGGAATACTACCTATTGGGTGGGAGTAACAAGACTAAAGAAAGAAATCAGGACAGGGCTGAAATCTTCTGAGGGGAGGAATGGAAGAAAGAGAGAAGCCTGAAGGGATAAATGGTGTCTGGCCTGGAGCTGGGAAATTGAATTGCTGACAGGAAAGACTTGGGAAGAGACATTTATAGAGATTTTTTTGAGTGTGTTGTACAAGGCATTCGAGGCCCTGGTGTAGAGTACAGATTTTACATGCAAGGAGCAGCAGAAGTGAAACAATTGCCCAGAATGTGAATGGGCAATGCGAAGGAGTCTAAAATAAGGTATTAATTTTTGTATTTCTTAATGTGACTAGGCAACAGCTCATAAATTCTCCCACCCCGAAATGACTCTCACCTTCCTCCAAATATTCTGTGCATCCTTCAAGGTTCAAATCAATTTTTATCCATCCCCTCCATGAAGCCTCCTCAAATCTCTGGCCACAGTGCCACTTCTCCTATCTCAATTTAGAGGTATAATCTGTATTGTTGAACCACCGTTTTGGGGTTCTCCCTCTCCTGCCATCCATCCAATACACAGTTGTGGGTCACTTTAACAGTGGGAATACAATCTGAGAAATGCCTCGTTAGGTGATTTTTGTAATTGTGCAAACATCATAGAGTGTACTTACACAAACCTACACACCTAGGCTACGTGGTATGGCCTACTGCTTTAGACTACAAACCTGCGCAGAATGTGACCACTGAATGCTATAGGCAGTTGTAACACAATGGTAAGTGTCTTTTTTTTTTGTATTTAAACATAGAAAAAGTGCTGTGTGCAGTAGCTTCTGCCTGTAATCCCAGCACTTTGCCTCGGAGGCCGAGGCAGGTGGATTGCTTGAACTCAGGATTTCAAGACTAGCCTAGGCAACATGGTGAAACTCTGTCTCTACAAAAAATACAAAAATTAGCAGACATAATGGCACATGTCTATGGTCCCAAATACTTGTGAGACTGAGGCAGGAAAATCACTTGAGCCCCGGAAGCAGAGGGTGCAATGAGCTGAGATTGTGCCATTGCACACTAGCCTGGGTGACAGAGTGAGATTCTGTCTCTAAATAAATAAATAAATAAATGTAGAAAAAGTACAGTAAAAATGTGGTATTATGATCTTACAGGATCACCATTGTATATGTGGTCCATCCTTGACCAAAACGTTATGTGGAGCATGACTGTATTATTATAGAAGTAATCCTTAACCACAGTTTTTATCACGTCATACCTCCACTAAAAAGAAAAAGAAAAAAGAAAAAATTGACTGGCTCCCTTCTGCCAACAGGATTTTTTAAACTGAAGGAAATAAGTCATTTATGATCATGACAAACGTATTCTGCAGATAATGACCCAGTACCTCGCCTATAGAAGCATTTTCCCAGAGCTTGAATGAATGTGGCAAGCTGTCAAACTTCAAGCCTTTTTAAATAGTCTTTCACAGTTTATGATCCTGGCCTGCTCGTCTACCTGTCAATTCTATGTAGCCTCCAAAAACCCAGAGCCATGGAGGACAAAATTCAGTGTTCACATTAGTGTTTTTCAAAGCCTAGTCTAGGCTAACAGGCAAAGAGTTACTTACTATATCAACCACAGAAGTGTCAGTAAAATGATTCTAGACCCCCTTTGGAAGGAAACGTTCTGTAATTTCCATTGCTGGACCGTTGTAACTACCATTTAAATATTCCCAAACCCATTGACCCAATCTAGTTATATAATCCTCATTAGAGGGTTTTCCTGAAAGTTTATTCTGACATTGGGTGAATACTCAAAGGGGCTGGGACCAAAATTACAACTGATTAAAGTAGTATTTTCAATTCTAACTGTGCGTCAGAATCTCCAGTATCCACTGTGAACCAATTAATTCAAGATCTCTAGAGGTGAGCCTGCACATCAACATTAAGATTCTAAAGTGCAGCCAGTGTTGGAAACTATTGCCTTAGAGGGGCTGCCTCTTGCTATCTCAATACAAAGGGAGCATGCCCAGGCCAGCTTCAGGAACTTTGTAAGACATGGAAGCACACCAGCTCCTGAGAGGGCTGGCAAGAGCAAAAAGGATGCCAGCTTCAGAGAACTTAGGCACTACACTGAGGCAGGAACACACTGAAGAGGAGCAAGACATCTGCACCCCAGCCACCCATGCTGCCTCATGGAGGAAGCAGCCATGTTTCCACAATGAAATAAACACACAGAATCTTTCTGATATCAAGATAATGATGACAGGGCATGATGGCTCATGCCTATAATCCCAGCAGTTAGGGAGGCCGAGGCAGGCAGATCACCTGAGGTCAGGAGTTCAAGACCAGCCTGACCAACACGGAGAAACCCTGTCTCTACTAAAAATACAAAATTAGCTGGGAGTGATGGCACATGCCTGTAATCCCAGCTAATCGGGAGGCTGAGGCGGAAGAATCACTTGAACCTGGGAGGCAGAGGTTGTGGTGAACCGAGATTTTGCCATTGCACTCCAGCCTGAGCAATAAGAGCAAAACTTCGTCTCAAAAAATAATAATAATAAAGATAATTATGTAGCAGCAATGGGAATCGGTTAAACTTTCCTACACCACTGTCTTGCTTCTAGAGGAAAATCTATATGATCTGTAATTCTACAGGGAAGTCCCATTGTCCTCTGACCTAATTTAAAGCATTATTAAATTACTTCTTCTCAACTGATGTTGGAAACAGAAAAGCCCTCGCTGAATGGCCATGTCTTAGCATTGATTTTTACACCAATAACTCCTGACTCTGGGGCCAAGCTCCCAGCCTGCATTTTCAGGGAGGTTCTGGGCAAACATCAATGAACAAACACAACCCTAAACAGTGACATTGAAACTATTTGTCAGGCTTCCTTTAGATCAATACTGTAGGTGACATTAGGCAAAAGACCAACAATGACTCAGCTCTGGTAACAAAAAACAATTGCAATCTTTAGATAATGGAACATTTCAATTTTGTTACAGTAACTTTCTTGTTTTGCAACATTTAAATAATTTTTACACCATCCAGATAGTTCTAAAACTTGAATCCAGTTATTGACAACAGACCATTTACATTCCTGTGAATCCTCAAGTTGAGAAATACCACACAAATTATAATTTTCTCTGTAACATACAATTAAAAAATAACTGGGTAATGTAAGCAAGCCTACTGGGCTCTGTACCTAGGAAAGAAAAACAAAATATTATGGCCAGGAGCGGTGGCTCATGCCTGTAATCCCAGAGATCGGAAGTTTGAGATCAGCGTGACCAACATGGAGAAACCCCATCTCTACTAAAAATACAAAATTAGCCAGGCATGGTGGTGCATGCCTGTAAACCCAGCTACTCGGGAGGCTGGGGCAAGAGGATCGCTTGAACCCTGGAGGCAGAGGTTGCAATAAGCCAAGATCATGCCATTGCACTCCAGACTGGGCAACAAGAGCAGAACTCAGATCTAAAAAAAAAAAAAGAAGAAAGAAAGAAAAAGAAAAACAAAATCTTGTTGTCCTCCTTATCCTTAAAACTCAGGGTCCCAAGACCCTCAACCTCTTCTTTGTGTCACGCTCCCCAACACACGCCCCATGCTAGCCTGTCCGCTCCCCTCAGCCTGAAGTCCAGCCTGGAGCGAAGCCTGCCTTCCACTTTGTCCCTGGTTCTCTCACCCTCAAATATAACTTCTTTCTCCCCAAATGGTGAAATTCTTCCATTCTGCTCCTCTTGGGTGGTCAGCATTGGGCATTTGAAATAGGAGTGTGTCACGCTTCATGGGGCCACACTTCATGGGGCCACTTTGTCGCCTCCTCGGTCTCACTATGTTCATTCTTTTGCCCACCAGCCACAGAGCAAACAATATTCATATAGATACATACACACACATACGTACATGTGTATATGTGTTTGTGTATAAATATATGTGTATGTATATATATGTATGCGCATCACTGTGGTTAGTAAAAGAAAATACAACATCCTTTCTCCCCACAGCTTTCCTGTTATCTCAACTCGTTACTGGTGTCTGCTTGTGACAAAGAGTTGAAAGGAAAAACCACGCACAAACAGAAAACCTAACTTGTCTGCCTCTGACAAAGCAAACCTTTTTGTCACAAGCAGACACCAGTCAGCCAGCCAGTGGTCTTTGAAATAGCAAGACTCCAAAGACACGTAATTTAAATGTTTATGTCCCCAAACACTAGATTGTCAGTTCCTATTGTATGGAATGTGCGAGATGACACTAATGTAAAACGAGTCCCAGAAACTCAAAGCAGAAGGCAAGGCCCTGTCTGCCTCCATTGGCCTTGTAATGCAAGAAAGGGACAATTTGTCCACTGCTTTATTCACTGCCTGTGACTGTCCTGCCTGGAGCTTCAGGATTACCAGATCAAACTGTAAACTTCTGTGCAAACAGAAGGAAGGAAGAAGGTACTTTCCTTGACTCAGAGATACTCAGGGATAAAGATTCTTATTGAATTTTTGTGGCTTATAATGACCTCAAATAACTGATTATCCAACCACAATCAATGCCTTCTGAAGGAGCCCATTCTATTTTCTGACAGCTTTAATAATCAAGTACATGAAAATGAGTTTCTTGACTGTAAACTCCACAAGGGCATGGGTCTTAGCTCATGTTCATAGGTAGGTCTCAAGGGCCTAAATGATACCTGGTACAGAGTAGTTGCTCAAAAAACTTGTCAAATGAATATCTCCTGGTAGCTTCCCACATTGATTCTACTTCTACTCTAGAAAAAAAGAAATCTGTTTCTTCATTATGACAACCCAACAAACATCTTAAGACAATTGTCATGTTTACCCTTCTCCAAACTCCACTATAACTTTTTTTCCTTTTGCAAGTTAAACATTCCTAGTTCATGCAACCCTTTCTTATAGGTTGGATTTCCAGTCCCCACAACAAAGATTTACTGGATACCTGTTATACAGTCACCACTGGGGAGGGGTGAGGCCATGAAAGAATTCTAGATAATATCTACTCCGTTCGTGATAGCCTGGCTCTGTCATCCACTACATTGTCCTAATTTGTCCACCAGAACAGTAATGAAAGGTTTTGGTGAATGGCTGCAGAAATCCACATGGACAGTGTCTACTATTTTGCCCCAATAGAGCTGTCTGGTTACTTTATCCAGGAGAAGAAGGAGGAAAAGAAAGATGAGAAGAAGGAAAGAAGGGAGGGAGGGAGGGAATAACAGGTGGCAAGGTCCAGATATTAAAACAAAAGCAAAAAACAAATAAACAACGGTCCCCTGGTTTTGTTTGTTTGTTTTTGTTTTTCTGAGATAGGGTCTCACTATGTTGCCCAGGCTGGAATGCAATGGCACAATCTCAGCTCACTGCAACCTCCGCCTCCCAGGTTCAAGTGATTCTCCTGCCTCAGCCTCCCAAGTAGCTGGAATTACAGGTGCCCACCACTACGCCCAGCCAGTTTTTTTGTATTTTTAGTATAGAAGGGCTTTCATCATGTTGGTCTGGCTGGTCTCAAACTCCTGACCTCAGGTGATCCGCCCGCTGCAGCCTCCCAAAGTGCTGGGATTACCAACATGTGCCACCGCGCCCAGCCAGAAATAGACAATGGTTCCCTGGTTTTTCAAGAGAAAGGCTATGAATTTCCCAAACTATAGACTGATGAATTTTATATTGATTTTAAGCCAGAGCTCAGCAAATTATTCTCCAAAGTGCCAAATAGCAATTGTCAGAGGCTTTTCAGGGACAAGAAATGATGTTAACCTGGCACTGCTTCATGACTTCATGGAGTGGTTCTCAACTGTGGCTTCACATTGGAATCACTTAAGAATCCTCTAGAAAAGGTGAACTTCTGAGACCCCACCCCCAGGATTCTGATTTCGTTGGTCTGGGATACAGGGTGAGCACTAGGATTTTTCCAGGTTCCCCCGGTGATTCTAATGTGTAGTCTTGCTAGGCTAATGTGGTCCTTGCTGGGGCTGAGGACCACTGAATCCATGCAAACTCCTGGGGACCAACACATCTCTTTTTAAGGGATCACAGTCTTTTTTTTCTTTTAAGCTTATTCTAGAATATTTCATCTAGCCCTCCATCCATTTTTGAATATCAAGTTTTGTTGACACACAGCCATGCTCATTTGCATACATGTTGTCAATGTCTGCTTTTGCACTTCTGCAGCAGCGTGGATTAGTTATGACTGAGACCATGTGACCCACAAGCCTCAAATAGCTACTTACTCTCTGGCACTTTTCAGAAAAGTTTGCTGACCTCTGGCTTAGAATCAATATCAAATTTACCAGTCTATAGTTTGGGGAATTCATGGCTTTTCTCTTAAAGAATCAAGGTACCATTGTTTGTTTATAGATTTGTTTGTATTTTTTTCAAACCTTTATTTATTATTATTATTTTATTTATTTATTTATTTATTTTTTGAGGCAGAGTTTCGCTCTTGTTGCCCAGGCTGGAGTGCAATGTTGCGATCTCGGCTCACTGCAACTTCTGCCTCCTGGGTTCAAGTGATTCTCCTGCCTCAGCCTCCCGAGTAGCTGGGATTATAGGCATGTGCCACCATGCCCAGTTAATTTTGTATTTTTACTAAAGATGGGGTTTTACCGTGTTGGTCAGGCTTGTCTCGAACTCCTGACCTCAGGTAATCCTCCCATCTCAGCCTCCCAAAGTGCTGGGATTACAGGCATGAGCCACAACACCTGGCCTTTAAACCTTTATTTTAAGTTCAGGGGTACACGTGCAGTTTGTTATACAGGTAAAAGCATGTCACAGGGGTTTGTCGTACAGATTATTTTTTCACCCAGGTACTAAGCCTAGTACTCATTAGTTATTTTTCCTGATCCTCTCTTTCCTCTCACCCTCCACCTCTGGTGGGCTCCACTGTCTGTTATTCCCCCCCTGCGTCCATGTGTTCTCATCATTTAGTCCCCACTTATAAGTGAAAACATGCAGTGCTTGGTTTTCTGTTCCTGTGTTAGTTTGCTAAGGATAATGGCCTCCAGCTCCATCCATGTTCCTTCAAAGGACATGATCTCATTTTTTCTAAGTCCAGAGGTCTTTTTTTTTTTTTAACACCAATTATGCCATGAGGAATAGGTTCCAGCAGCTCAGGCTTCTTCCCATTGGTTCTCACAAAGTGTGCTTCTCTGGGTGGAGCAGGCTGGCACTTCAGTTGAACCCAGGTACCTTTCTCTTTGGTTTCTTTCTTTTTCTGATCATTTTCCTTCACACGTTTTAGGAAGCTATCTCGGCTCTTAGAGTGCTTGATGTGCTCAATAGGCACATTAATTCTCTTGGCAAGAATCCTGCCCTTCACTTGTTTGTTTACAACCATGCCAACAGCATGCTGGGTAACACTGTAGACTCTTCCAGTTTTGCCATGATCACATTTGTGGGGCATTCCTTTTTGAACAGTACCCATTCCCTTGATGTCTATAATATTACCTTTCTTATAGATTCACATATACGTGGCCAAAGGAAAAGCTCCATGTTTTCTAAAAGGCCTAGAGAACATATATCAAGTGCCTCTCCTCTTTCTCTTTGTGTTTGTCATTTTGGCGAATTACTGGAAGATGGCGGTTCCCGATCTCATTCTTTTTTATGGCTGCATAGGATCTTCTTACCTGTTACTCTCCTGAACCCCCTCCTACTCCTCATGATTACTTAGAAAGCCTGACAATAAGGTGATTTTCACAATATCACTTATCACAACACTGAAGAGGAGATGTAATAGATTTTATTCTGATATATAAATGTATGTAACAAGAAATCTTTTACCATCACCTACAGCAGCATTCCATAGTTGTTACGTACACGAGATTATTGACTAGAATGAGCTTCATCAGGGTTTACATATTTCCTATCTGAGCATCCCCTCTACTATGTTCAGCCAAGCTTCCTACTCTACTCTCTGAAGCTGCAAGCTATTAAAACTCAAGATTACAATATATAACAAGCAATATTTGATACATAATGTCTACTATTGAGCATATACTGGATGGCACATAATGGGCAATGTATGTCTGTGAGGCAGATATTGTTGCTGTGGCACTGGCTCTTGGGCATTTTTGGATTTCACTCTGCAGGCATTTTTAAAGCTTATGATCAACGATCTATGAAAAATGAGCCCTAAAATCAACATGTGTTTCACTTTAGGCATGAATAGAATATATGGAAATAGAATATATGGGAAGACATCTGTAAGCATATCTACCACACCTGCCTTTACCTAGATTGTTCTCATATTGCATAATAATAATCTGAATTTCTGAGATCATTCACCATGATCTGCTGGTAGCACAGAAGGTACACATGGATGACATGTGGCCAGAGCATTTATAATTATGTGTAATTCATATGCATGTCACTTTACTCCAGGTGCATTAGAAGTAGTGATAGTTTTGTCTGTCACTTGCACAGTTAATGTCGGTCTTCATAGAGACTCATTTTCCATGGGATATTGATAAACCCTAGAAATTTTCACAGCTGGGGAAACTGCATCAGAGCATGGACCTGCTTCAATCATTGACTTGCTTTGGTCCTAATAGCTTGCAGGTTCCAAGGACATGGCATTGAGCTAGCCTGATGGTAGCCCTCAGATATTAAGTACGTGAACATGCCTCCCACATGAGAATTACTCTCATTTCAGTCAATAACTCTTGAAGAAAATGGAATCATTAATTGGAGTAGTAAAATCTGAGAAAGCATTTTAATGCATTTACTGTATGAAATGTTTTCACCATTAGAAAGCCCTTTGATTGAGGGGAAGAAAATTGCTGAGAATTTTCAAAAGCTAGATGATTTGCAGAGCTACTCCTAAGGCTTTTACCAGCTTGATTTAAATCACAAATAATGAATGACCGTACAGTGTACCCCAACATAACATATACATAATTTATTAACATATATTTTGACAAGAAGATAAAGAAACCCATTTTGATTACCTTAAAGTCCCAAATATTCAGAATACCCAGTGGCTCGTGTGTCTGGTCTGGGAATGGCTGAGAAAGCTCCTCTCAGCCCCACCTCAGCTGAACTCCCATCTCATTACTAAGTGGCATCTGGCCCTGCTTCCTGGTCCCTCAAGTTGTGACAGTCTGAATCACTGTTGATTTCTGGAAATCCACCTTAAACCATCTTGAAGAGCTATTGATGTGCTTTTAGTACTGAGCTGATGCTTTTTGTAATCAAATTCTTTTCTAAAAGAATTTTTCCATGGTGGATCTCTGGTATTGTTCTCTCAGCCAGAATAGTTAATCAATCAGAAGACCCCATTTCCATGTGTAACATAACTAAGTTTAGTACATCAAGTCACAGAAAAAATCATTGTTTGGATTCCACCCCTGGCAGGGAAGTTCGTACTGTATTCTTTCCTCCATCAGAATGTGCCATAGCCCAGCTAATAATGGTAGAGCAGGGATTTTACCTCTCCCCATCACCACATCTCAGGTAAAAACAGCAGAGGTGGAATTTGACCCTGGCTTGCCTGACTCCAAAGCCCACATTATCTGCACCTCACAATAATGTTTCAAATTATGTTTTTGTTGTTGTTGTTATTGTTATTATTTTGTTTGTTCATTTGTTTGAGATGGAGCCTCACTCTGTGACCCAGGCTGGAGTCCAGAGGCACAATCTCAGCTCACTGCAACCTCTGCCTCCTGGGTTTAAGCGATTCTCATGCCTCAGCCTCCCAAATAGCGGGATTATAGGCATGCGCCACCACACCCAGGCTAATTTTTTGTACTTTTAGTACAGACCGGTGTTTCACCATGTTGGCCAGACTGATCTCGAACTCCTGACCTCAGGTGATCCACCCTCCTCAGCCTCCTAAAGTGCTGACATTTCAGGCATAAGCCACCGTGCCTGGCCTCAAATTATGTTTTTTTTTAAAATGTACCAAGGCTGCTTGTTAATTAAAGTAAGACTGGGTAAATCTTTTAGTAAGACAGTTAATCACCTGACACTCTGTTTGGTCAAATCCAAAGTTAAACGGAGTCACCATATGACCCAGCAAGTCCACCTAGGTAGATATCCAAGAAAAAGGAACACATATGCCCACACTAAAACTTGTACATGAATGTTTATAGTAGTACTATTCCAATAACCAATAGGTAGAAACAAACCAAATATTCATCAACTGATAAATGGGTAAACAAAAAGTGGTATTTCCATACACTAGAATATTATTCAGCCATAAACAAAAATGAAATTCTGATACATCGTACAACATGAATGTAATGAAAATATGCTAAGTGAAAGCTGCCTCACACACACATACACACACACACACACAAAACATGTACAGAGTACATTTATATGAACTGCCCAGAAAAGGTAAATCTCTAGAGACAAACAGTGGATTCATGGTTGTCAGGAGCTAGGGGTGGTTCAGAGAATGGGGAGTGACTACTATTAGGTACAGGGTTTATTTTTGGGGTGATGGAAATTTTCTGGATTACACTGTGTGATAGTTGTACAACTTTGTGAATATACTGGAAAACACTGACTTGTAAACTTTGAAAGGGTAATTGTATGGTATGTGAATTGTATCTCAAATGTAAAGGAAGAAAGGCATAGAGGGAGGGAGAGAGGAGAAGGGAAAGGGAGGGATGGAGGAAGGAAGGTAGGAAGGAAGAAGGAAGAAAGCAAGCAAACTTTCCGGCTAAGGGAGACTACGGAAGAAACAAACTTGAAATGAGATGCTGGAGAGCCGTCCGCAATGCTAGGATCCAGCCTTCACTGGAGAGGATGAGCTACAGCCCACTTAGTGGAGCAGAAGTGTGCCAGGTTGTCCTGGGGTTCCACTGGGCCAGAGCTGGTCTGTATACTGAGAGCCCTGGCCGGAAACTGTGGGTCACAGCTGGCAAGCTGGAAATCCCCCGACATGGACCATCAGGCCAAGGCTGGTGGGAAGGAAACTGCCCACTGGAGTCCTGATAATTCACAACAAAGCTTCCTTTGGGAGATGCTGTTGAATTTTCTGGGAAGCTGGCAGGGCCGGACTCTCCAGAAAGTCACAAGGGTGTCATCTGCAGGTGGTGCTGCTGAGCTCATGGGGAAGCCAGCTGGGGCACCTATGGAAGAGGTTGTCACTGAGCCCAGCACAGCTGGGGCACCTGCAAAACTTGCCATGAAGCTGCCCATAGGGGTGCCACTGAAACTCACTAGCATGAGCTCCACTGGGTATCCCACATGCCCAGCCCACTGCCACAGGAACAAGGAGAAGCAAACCATACCAGCACTAGAAAGAGAAGCCCTGCCCTTCTCCTGAGTCACCCCAGCAGCTTCTACCAACAAAGCTCAGCATCATGCCAGTGGGCAAGGGGGAAATATACCAGCATCACAATCTGGGGAACAAAGTGTGGATTTGGAGCTGAGGGGCAAGAGATTGATATTAACAGCTGTTCTTTAGGAAAAGAGTTTATGTTCAAATAAGTTTGGAAAACCCTACTTAACACACCATCCTCTTGATACACATTATTAGCACTGCTAAGACGTTTTTGGGAACGGACCTTATTTAACCCTGCTCAATGTAGCATTTCCAAAACTCACTTGATCACAGAACTCTGTTCCTCCTGATCATTAACACCCACAGAATGCTCTCTGGGAAACTGCTGCAAGTGTGGTGTGGTGAAACTGGCATGCAATAACCAGAACAGGAAAGAAGCCACGGCGGTTGGAGAGCAGCTTGTGCGCCTTCACTGAATCACATGGAGCCGTCTGCTGCTGAAGGGATTCCTCTGGAACAGAATGCACACAAATGGAGTCATCTGGCCAGGCTCCCTCATGGCGTTCCATCATTTTATGTACTGCACACAAACCATAAGCTCTGCAGACACTGTGGAAATACAGTTTATTTAGGTAGCTAAAAATATCCCCCAAATGGCATTTGGCCATTGCTGCACTTCCCAACTCCTCTGGCTTGCCCAGGCCCTGCTCTAAAAATTACCCTTTGCTGATCCAAGGAAAAGAAGATGGGATTTAACAACCAGAATTGATGGTCTTGAGGTCAGGGGGCTTGGGATGCCATAATCCTGCCTAGCTACTCCGCCCATTTTCCCTTTTAGAGATTCCTAAGGGAATCAGACACACAAAAAAATCACAAATGAGAATCAAAACAGTGTTTTATTATCTGCCCAGTGGAAACAGCAAAATGCAGCTAAGAAAAGAGTGAGCAAACATGGGCTGTGTGGGGAGAAAGCCGCTCCATCATTCAGGCATCGGTTCAAAACCCAGTTAGTTTCATCTCTGGACAGCTAGCCTCCAGGTCCAACTGCTTATGCCCAAAATAACATGTCTACAACATTACTTATTGCAGCAGGGCTTTTAACAGCAAAACAATGAGAATAACCTAAGTATTCATCAAAAGGGGACTGGTTGAATAAGTCATGGTACATCATGCAAAGAAAAACGATAGGCTGGGCATGGTGGCTCACACATATAATCCCAACATATGGGAAGGCCAAGGTGGGCAAATTGCTTAAGCCCAGGAGTTCAAGACCAGCCTGGGTAACACAGGGAGACCCCGTCTCTCCAAAAAGTACAGAAATTACCCAGGCACAGTGACTTGCTCCTATAGTCCCAGCTACTTGGGGGTGCTGAGGCCGGAGGCTCACTTGAGCCCGTGAGGTCAAGGACACGGTGAGCCATGTTTGCACCACTGCACTCCAGCCTAAGTGACAAGGCAAGACCCTGTCTCAAAAAAAAAAAGAAAGAAAGAAAAGGAAAGAAAGAATAGGAAAGAAAAGAAAAAACAATGAAAACCATGCAGCTATAAAAAGAGAATGAGGGAGATGTCCACCTAATGCTACAGAGAGAATTCCAGGGAATAATGTTAGGTGGAAAAAACAAGGTGAACAGCATCGTATATCACATACACTTGTTACTCTTGTGTGTAAGAAGGGAGAAAATTAGGAACTGTATTTATACTTGCATGTATTTGGCAAGATTCCTTCTAAAACCTGATAAAAGCGGTTACATAGGAAGCAAGAAAGAACCAAGCAGAGGCAAATGAGGAGAAAGCTTATCAGTGTGTATTTTTAAAACATTTTTTTAGTTTTTGAACTATGTCAACGTGTTATTATCAATTTGAAATTTTAAAGTCTCCCCTCTTCCCCATAAAAACCACCAGTCTGCCACTTGCTAGGTATATGGTCCTAGCCAAGTCATTAACTTCTGATCTTAAGTTCCTGAATATGTAAATTATCAGCAGTGACATGTATCTTGCAGAGTTGTTGTGAGTGTCCAATGTTACACTGTCAGTGAAAATGTTCTGCAATGGTGAGTTCTTTATTGAACTCCCAAAGCCTGCACCCATAGTTTTATTAATTGCAGTAATCTTCAAAGACAATGAAGTACATGGAGGCTCACAATATAATTGTTCATTTTCTTTTTGTGCATATATTTTGGAGCATGAACACATGCCTCTCTAAATCAAGTTCCTTCATTAACAGATGATCAGTTAAAGCAGTGTCTTTCCGTACTTAAAAAAAGTGCATTTCCAAAACATGTACTCCACATTCCCATGATCCTCTCCATTAACATTATACTTAATTTTTTAAATGTAATCTATTAGAAATATGATGTTCTAAACCCTAATAAGTTACTGGCGCTTTGATATAATTATTATTTACTAATGAGGATTCAAATATACAAAATATTTATTAACAAAATACTTATATTTTCTCATATTCCAAATAGAAAACTGTTATTACAGGAAGGTACACACCCTACTTGTGCCCTTATAGAACTGTTCAACTGTTAGAAAAGAACTGACACATTTGTCAGGAAGGGGAACAAAAGAATTGGAAGACAAGGATCAGAGATGAAGTTTATTTGATCATTTCAGTCTGCTCTCTACTCAAGAAGAGAAGGCAGAGAAGGAAAGGGCAGGGTAGGATGAATGCTTAGCTACATAATATCACGAACTAAAAAATAACAAATGTCATAGCTTCTCCATCTTCTTTCCTGCTAACTCCCAGTGGACTCAGTTGTGAATTTGGCAGTGTCACATCTGACTCATGACATTAGAAAGTTTCTCATTGACTTAAGAAAACTGCCCTATGAATTTCATATCAATCTGCAAAGTGCATTAAAATAAATATGTCTACAGTCTTATTTGAACACTAAATATAATGGATATTGAGCACATGCTTTAATGACTATTGTCTGTTAAAAATGGCAACCTTGGAATAAGGTTTCATGGTAATTTTTTTTTTAAAACATCCACAAAATTTTTGATACACCTCCCTTCAGGAAGTAAAGCCCAACTCTCATCTTTAGTGTGGGATGGACTTGGTGACTCAATTCTAACAAATTGAACGTGGCGGAAGTGACTGTGGGTGGTGAGATTGGTGATCAGGTCATAAAAAGGTACTGTGGCTTCCATCTTGGGTGCACCACCTCTGTCCCTCTCTTGGATCACTTGCTCTGGGGGAAGCCCTCTGCCATATTGTGA
The DNA here is from genome assembly GCA_963574635.1 of Cheracebus regulus. Classification (NCBI taxonomy): domain Eukaryota; kingdom Metazoa; phylum Chordata; class Mammalia; order Primates; family Pitheciidae; genus Cheracebus; species Cheracebus regulus. Next base: position 2,699 of record CAUYQU010009125.1, on the reverse strand, counting down.
GCTGGCCTATGGAGGGGAACACATGGTAAGGAGCTGAGGGTAGGCCTCCACCCAATAGCCATGAGGATCTAACACCTCCTGACAAGAGCCATGTGAGTGTACCATCTTGGAAGCAAATTCTCCAAAACCAGCCAAGTTTTCAGGTGACTTCAGCCCCTGCCAACAGGTTGGCTGCAACCTCATGAGAGACCTGGAGCCAGAACCATCAGCCAAACCACTCCCAGATTCCCGACCCTCAGAAACTAAGAAATCAATAAATTTTTGTTGTTGTAAGCCACAAATTTGGAGATAACTAATACAGATTCTCCAAATGTAATTCTGAGTAAATTATTGCGAACTACAATTCCATTCCATTTCTCACCAAAAAAAAAAAAAAAAAAAATCTAAAACAGCCTAAAAAAATTCAAGATTGTGGTATCTGGTGAAACCAGAATTAAGATGTCCAGCCAGGCGAAGTGGCTCATACCTGTAATCCCAGCACTTTGGGAGGCCAAGGCAGAAGGATTGCTTGAGTCCAGGAGTTCAAGACCAGCCTGGGCAACATAGGGAAACCTCCGTCTCTACAAAAAAATTTAAAAGCTAGCTAGGCATGGTGGTGTATGCCTGTAGTCCTATCTACTCGAGAGACTGAGGCAGGAAGATGGCTTGAGCCCGAGAGGTTGAGGCTGCAGTGAACAGTGACGGCTCTACTGCCCTCCATCCTGGGTGACAGAGTAAGACTCTGTCTCAGAAAAAAAAAAATCTTCAAATTCCCTCATATCACAACTATATTCCTTGCATTTATTCTCTCACTTATTCATTCAACAAACATTATCAAGCACTTATTCAGTGCCAGGCAATGTTCTAGACCCTGGGATATAGCAGCAAGTGAAACAAACCAAAATCTCTGCCCTCCTGAGACTTACGTACTAGTGAAAAAAGAAGTAATCAACAATACACAGTATGCTAGTTAGTAATAAGAGCTAAGGAGCTCAAATAGTGCAATGACTCAGGTCAATCAAACTTCATTTCTGGCTCTCAAGATAACTCAGAGCAGTTTCCCTTCTTGTAGTGATTCAGACACAGGCTCCTTCTGTCTCATGGCTTCACCTTCCCAGGGGCTCAGAGTCCTCTGAAGATAGTCAGTAGATGAGGAAAGTGAGGGAGGAGAAGGCACACTTGCTTCTCAGTCACCTCCAACCAAGAGTGATACCCAACCCTTCCACTCACAGGCCACAGCAATAAACCGTTATGTAGCTCTGCTGCCGTGTAAAGCAATCTGGGGAAAGTAGCTTCAACTATAGTGCTATGCTAGAAAGGAGAGCAGAATGTTTGGTAGGCAGCCATTTTCTCTGCTGCAGTCTCATTGATCCATTCCAGCCCTGCCCATTCTACCTCCTGGCCCAGACTTAAACCCAGGCACAGTCACACCAAGGGGATCAAACACCTCCCATCTTGATACCTATAATCTCTTCGCAAAAATTTCAATCCTTTTTGTGAGTCATTTCCTTTTTTTTTTTTTTTAATCACCTGTAGGGGCGACATATGGAGTTCTCAATCCTCAGAGAAGTTTATCAGACTAAATTTTTCATTTCTTGAGATAAGAAATCACTAGCTTACCTGGTAACTCAGTGAGCTTTAACTGGTGACGAGAAGGGAAGCAGGCGGAGTGGGTATGTGCTGATAGCCACTTACAGCTTTGCTAAGAGTGAGTGTTGAGAGAGATCCAAGATGGCCGATTAGCAACAGCTCAGGAATGTAGCTCCCAGTGAAAGCGTAGAGAACAAGCGGACGCCGCACTTTCCGACGAATTTTTGTTGCCCACAGACCGGGAGATTCCCGGCAGAGGAGCCACACGGGTCGCCAGCGCAACTCTTTTGGCCGGCACGGCTGTTTTGCCAGTGCCCCAGCGCAGCGCTTCTCGGTGCGGAGTATACAGACTGGATGGACAGGCTCGGCTGGTCCCATCCCCACAAGGAGGGCAGCAATTGGAAGCACTGAGGACTGAGAGTTTCACAGCAAGCACAGCGAACCCGGGAAGGTCCGGCTCTGTGGGGAACGAGCATCCGCCAAAGGAAAACTAAGAAACAGAAAAACTTCATCACCGGGCGAAGAGAGATCCAAGATGGCCACGTAGCAGCAGCTCAGGATTGTAGCTCCCAGTGAAAGTGCACAGAGCGAGTGGATGCTGCAATTGCAGACGAATTTTTGATGCCCACAGACTGGGAGATTCCCAGCGAAGGAGCCACCCGGGTCGCCAGCGTGACTCTTTTGGCCGGCGCGGCGCTTCTCGGTGCGGAGTGTACGGGACTGGGTTCCCAAAGGCTCCGCTGGTCCCATCCCCACAAGGGGAACAGCAATGGGAAGTACTGAGGACTGAGAACAAGCACAGCTGAACCCGGGAAGGCCCAGCTCTGTGGGGAAGGGGCACCCCCCGAAGGAAATCTAAGAAACAGAAAAAACTTCATCACCAACAAGCCAGACGTCCACTCAGAGACCCAATCTGAAAGTCGGCAATTACAAAGACGACAGGTGGATAAATCCACAAAAATGGGAAGAAACCAGTGCAAAAAGGTTGAGAACACCCGAAATCAGAATGCCCCTCCTCCTACCGGGGATCGCAGCTCCTCATCAGCAAGAGAACAAGGCTTGACGGAGGATGAGTGTGATGAACTCACAGAATCAGGCTTCAGAAGGTGGATAATAAGAAACTTCTGTGA
>CAUYQU010009124.1:0-19824 GCA_963574635.1 Cheracebus regulus | reverse complement strand
GCCTGGCTATATATATATATATATACGTATATATATATATATATATATATATATATATATATATATACTTATATATATATATATATATATATTTTATTTTATTTTTTGTATTTTTAGTAGAGAATAAAAATACAACAGCGTTTCACCATGTTGGCCAAGCTGGTCTCAAACTTCTGACTTCAGGTGATGCACACATCTTGGCCTCCCAACGTGCTAAAATTACAGGTATGTGCCACTGTGCCTGGCAGGATTAAAATTTTTTTTTTAATTTTCTATTTTTTTGAAACAGAATCTTGCTCTGTCACCCAGGCTGGAGTGCAGTGGCACAATCTGAGCTCACTGCAACTGCTGCCTCCCAGGTTTAAGTGATTCCCATGCCTCAGCCTTGCAAGGAGCTGGGATTACAGACATGCACCACCATGCTCTGCTACTTTTTGTATTTTTAGTAGAGATGGTGTTTTGCCATGTTGGCCAAGCTGGTTTCAAACTCCTGGCCTCAAGTGATCTGCCTGCCTTGGCTTGGCGTCCCAAAATGCTGGGATTATAATCATAAGCCACCAAACCCATCCTAGAACCAGTAGTTTAAAAGTGTGTGACACCTCCCCCCCAACTCTTTCTTTCTTTTGCTCTTGCTATCACCATGTGACATGCCTATTCCCCCTTTCACCTTAAGCCTTGAGTTTAAGCACTCTGAGGCCTCTTTGGATTCCAAACGGATGCCAACACAATTCTTTCTCTAAAGCTTGCTGAACCGTGAGCCAATTAAACCTTGTTTCTTTATAAATTACCCAGTCTTGGGTATTTCTTTATAGTAACACAAGAATAACCGGATGCAGAAAATTGGTACCAGGAGTGGATATTGCTGTAAAGATACCTGAAAGTGTGAAAGCAGCTTTGAAACCATGTAATGGACTGCAGTTAGAAGAGTTTGGAGGGCTCAGAAGAAGACAGGTTGATTAGAGAAAGTTTGAAACATCTTAGAGGTTAGTTAAATGATTGTGACCAAAATGCTGATGGGTGATATGGACACTGAAATCCAGGCTGACAAGGTCTCAGATGGAAATGAGGAACTTACTGAGAACTAGAGTAAAGTCCATGCATGTTATGCCTCAAAAAAAAGCTTAGCTGCATAGTGTTTATACTCCAGGGATTGTGGAAGTTTGAACATTTGAGTGATAATTTAGGGTATCTGGCAGAAGAAATTTCTAAGCCAAAGAGTTCAAGATGTAGCCTAACAGCCTATTCTCAGATGCAGTAGCAAAGAAATTACTTAAAGTTGGAATGTATATTCAGAAGGAATATAGAGCATAAAAGTTTGGAAATTTTGCAACCTGACCATGTGGTAGAAAAGACAAGCCCAATTTCAGAAGACAAATTCAAGCAGGCTGTGGAGCAATCACTTGCTAGAGGAATTTGCATAACTAAAAAGGAGCCAAATGCTTATAGCCAAGACAATGGAAACAAGACCTTAAAAGCATTCCAGAGTCCTTTGTGGTAGCCTCTCCCATCACAGGCCCAGAAGTCTGGGAGGGAAGAGTGGTTTCATGGGCCAGGCCCAGGGCCCCACTGCCCTGCACAGCCTTGGGACATGCTTCCCACATCCCAGCTGATTTAGCTCCAGCTAAAGCTCCAATTGGCCCAGGTACAGCTCAAGCTGCCACTTTTGAGAATGCAAGCTATAAAGCTTGGTGGCTCCCACATGGTGTTAAGCCGTTGGCTATGCAAAGTGCAACACTTAAGGCTTTGTAGCTTCTGCCTAGATTTCAGAGAGTGTATAAGAAAACCTGGGTGCCTGGGAAGAAGCCTGCTGCAGGGTTGGATTCCTTGTGTAGAACCTCTAAAAGGGCAGTGCCAAAGGGTAATGTGGAGTTAGAGCTCCCATACAGTCCCCAGTGGAGCACTGCCTAGTGGAGCTGTGGGAAGGGGGCCACTACTCTCCAGGCCCCAGAATGTTAGATCCATCAGCAGCTTGCAACTTCAGCATGGAAAAGCTACGGGGACTCAACTCCAGCCTGTGAGATTAGCCTCTGGGGGCTGAATCCTGCTAAACCACAGGGATAGAGCTGCCAAAGGCCATGGGAGCCTACTCCTGTACCAGTGTGCCCTGGATACATGACATGGAGTCAAAGGAGACTATTTTGGAACTTTAAAATTTATTGGCTGCCCTGCTGAGTTTCAAGCTTCATGGGGCCTGTAGTCTATTTCTTTTGTCCAATTTGTCTCTTTTGGACTGGGAATGTTTGTCCAATGCATATATACCCCTGTTTTTTTTTTTCTTGGAAGTAACTAACTTGTGTTTTTTTATTTTCATTTCCTTGGCTCATAGGTGGAAGAGACTTCCCTTGTCTCAGATGAGACTTTGGACTTTGGAATTTTGAGTTAATGGTGGAATGAGTTAAGACTGAGGAATATTGGAAAGACATGATTGTATTTTGCATTGTGAGAAGTACATGAATTTAAGGGGAGGAAGAGGTAGAATTAAATAATTTGGATATTTGTCTCCACTTAAACCTCATGTTGAAATGTAATTTCCAATTTTGGAGGTGGGGCCTGGTGGGAGGTGTTTGGATTATGGGGGCAGATCCTTCATGAATGGCTTGAGCTATCACCCTTTTCCTTCTACTATGATTGTAAACTTCCTGAGGCCTCCTCAGAAACTGTGCAGATGCCAGAACCATGCTTCCTGTAAAGCCTGCAGAACCATGAGGCAATTAAATCTCTTATTTTTATAAATTACCCAGTCTCAGGTTTTCTCTAAAGCAATGTAAGAATGACCTAATACACTCCATGACTCTTGAGAGGTAAATTTCAGGGTGTTTGTTTGTTTGTTTTTTGACTCGTTATCTTGGAATTACACAGAGTGGGCCTTTTGTTTTATCAGTAAGGTTGTACAAGAGAACACATTGGCTCGCGGATGAAGACTGTTGCATGGGACTTTCTAGTGAGAGTTTTTTTGCCCGATTCTTTTATCTACTTGATCCTTCCTTTGTAATTGGTAACTCTCAATCCAGTGGACAACCCCCGTTCCTTATTGGCTATATGTTCTGCTACTATGGCATTCATTTTGTCCAATATCTTGAAAAATTGAAAATTTCACAAAGAATAATTTTGAATTTCCATTTTCTATTTGGAAAATTTGAGATCTCCTCAAATTCCCTCATCCAAGACTTCTTTCTTCCTATAATCCTCTCTCTTCCTTCCTTTTTTTTATTTTTTACTACCTATAATCTTCCTTCTTCACCCTTGAATATTTTGATCTGCCTCCTTTCCCAACCTTATCCTTCCAAATCAAGGCCCTCAATTCCCCACTTTCAGAAGAACTTTAGGCTCCTTATCCCCTTCAGGGTCTCTCAAAGATATCAGGGACAAAAGTAATTACCTATGGTTGAAAACACTAATGGAAACAGACTGGATATTTTGTGCTCTCAGATAGACTTTAGAGATATCCAGATGACCACTTGGTGTCTTGTATACCCTTCACTCAAAATTTAGTCCACAACTTCCATTAGGATTACACATATGGAAAAGAAAATCTTAAAAGTCTCATTCAGAAATAATAGTGAAAATGATTTAACACTAAATCAAGAAAATAATGTCAATTTATCTCATCTTCCAGAAACACAATCCTGGCTAAAATATAAAAGTGGTTAAAAAATTGAGGGTAAGTTTAAAACACATAAATTAGTCAATTTTGTATTTTTGTGTTCATGCCTGATTTATGGCTGTGTTTTTCAACTTAAAGCTATAAGCTTTTTATTTGTATCTTCCTCTATTTTGTGTGTGTGTGTGTGTGTGTGTATAATGTATAGATAATATTTTTCTGCCTCAGGATGGTATTGCCAAACTACTTTTTAAAATCCATTAAAGGAGTTCTATTTTAATTGCCTTAAAGTACTTCTTTAAGTAATAATTGCCTTAAAGTACTACTTTATAAGTACTTCTATAAATATTCCTAAATCTTCTGGAAACATAGAAACAAGCTCAGAGGTTCTTAAAGTTTATGCATTTTGGAACATATCATCATCCTAATTATGATGAAAGTGTTTCTTTGTATTCTTTCTCAAATAATAATAAACATTCATTAGCAGTTAACAGGCACTGTATTAATCACTTACATTTTCCTATTTAATTCTTGTATCTAATAATCTTATCATGCTTGTGTTATTTTCATTTTCATTTTACAGATTAGAAATTCAAGGCATAGAAAATAACAAAGTTAAGTGATGGGAATCCATTTACAGAGAAAAATTGCTAGGGTGTGAAAAAGGTAAATCAGAGTAGCAGATAGTTTGAAAGCAAGGAGAACCTGCATGGAATGAAGAAATGGGTGAATTTTGCCAGCATTATGGTAAAACTCTTGGAGAGCATAGGCTAATGAATTATTTTTACTTCATTGTTCAGCTATTGATTATTTTCAGCAAAACAACCTATCAGTGTGTACATGAGGCATGACCCTAACCTCAAACTCCCCCTTGATGTCCAGAGATCTCATTTGTTATATGACAGTCCTGTGACACAAAGCAATGATGCATAACTCACCACTATTAGCACTTCTCCAATATACTCCTTAGTGTCTACACAACCTGTATTTACGAAGAGTCCAGCTCTAATAATTTTTATTTCTAAGTTTATATGGCCATAACTCTAAGAGATGTATCTTATGAATGATTTACTTTACTTCTGGATAAAACGTAAGTTTATTGCTCCCAAGTCATTTATCGTGTAAACTTTTCCTATAAGAAACCTGTTCAATGATAACATATCTCAAGAGAGGACTCCCACTACATAGATGACAGCAAAGGTTATCACTATGCAACCACCAGGAATAGGAGTCTGAACACTTCTGTTCATTGCATCTTGGACTGCAGTTTTGCGACTTTCCTGATACAGGTGAGAAAGAACACACTCATATGGAACAAGTCACGTGATGTGTATTTATTATGTGCAGACAGGCAACAAGGGACAATAGAAGTCTAGGATTCATTGTTAGTCACTCATCCAAGGCTCAGGAAAACTTTCTGTCATGGATGGAGTCTTGACTGCACACGCCTCAGTTGCACCATAGCTAAAGGATTCTGAAAGGTAGCCTGTCCTGCGTTATATACTTTAGTCCAGATTTACATGTTGATCTGGACTAAAGTGTTGGAGAATATCACATTTCTAGTGGAGAGACAAACAGAGCCTCGGCTGTCTCAATTTGGTCTCACTGTCTCAAAAGATTACATGCTGTGTAAGAGATGTGGACAAGATTTGTGTTCTTCGGGCCGTTTCTCACTCTCATTTTTAACACATTATACAGTCATTCTGAAAACTATAAGCAAGAAGAGCTGAGAGAAGCTGGGTTGGCCAAAGCTATCCAGACACTGTCTAGCAGTCACCTCAAGAAAAGTTTAGCAATTAGAAATATAAAGCACCCAGTAAAATTGGAATTTCAGATAAAAAGTTACTTTTCAGTCTAAGTATATACCAAATATAATAATAAATAAAGGTAAAATGTGTCTCATGCTTATATTTTAAAATTTATTGTATTTTTTTCTGAAACCAAAATTAAACTGGGCATTCTGTATGTCATTTTGTAACCCTGCTCAAGGGCCACTTTGGTATATGTCAGAAGATTCGTCATAGTGTTAGGCACAGAGTGGTAGTCAAAAATAACCTTTTTTAAGAAGCATTTTCATAAGAAAATTTTCCAACATAAATGAAAATAAAAAATGAAACAAACCCCTATTTTCCCATTACCAAATGTAAGACTTAGTTGAAGTTCAATGTTTATTTTGTGATTTTAATATTATTTTATACAATAAATACTAGTAAATTTTATTTCTAAATTACTTCTATTTCTTGGTATATGAAGATTTATAGGGATTATAAAATGATACTTCAAAGTTATTTTGTATAGCTTATTTAATATTAATATTCATCAATTTTATAAAATTTTAAATATAAACAAAGAAAAATGAGAATGACAAATATATCCTAATATATCCCATTACTGGGAATAAGAATTCCAATTTCTGTGTTTAAAAATACCTTTCAAGAGAAAACTTTGTAGAAAATTTGGCATACCTTTCAATTTTAATTTATGATATATTTGAAAATCATGCACATGTACAAAACATTCTTGGGCTGTACTTTATATTTTAATATAGCCTACTTTAATTTCACACAAGGACAGCTAGTTTTAAAATACAAATTATTCTATTTTGATACAAATTCACAATATAATTATTTGAATTTATAAAACTTACAATGTAGAAACCAAGTTTTTAATAAAATAACCAGATGCTGTTTGCTATTTTTGGCGTTACCGTACATTTGATTTTTTTTTCTAAAGCTTGGTTGGACCTAAAATACCTAAAGATTACACCAACTTAAGTTGCCTGGCAATTATACAGCATTTGTTCTGTTTCTAACAGTTGTCATTTCAGCAAGGCACTGAGATGTAGCAGTCTCTAACTGTCTGAGATAATGCCTGTCCTTCGTCTCACATCCAAGGTGATTAAGGGTACAGACACAAGGGTAATGTTGGAGTAAAAGTTTAATAAGAGAAAGGAGAAAGCTCTTCACCAGTGGAGAGCTCGGGCTCAAATGGGTTGCCCCCTGTGATGCTGGGATCCAGGGTTTTTACCACCTGGGAATCAGAAGAATGTCCTTTATCTATGGGCTGTCTTAAAGAAAGTGTGATTCAACTTGGCCTGGGACCAATCAGGAGCTGAAGTGATGATTCATAGGAGCTACTCAGCTTGGCACAGGATATATCAGGAGCTGAAGTGAAACCTTGGCTCAGGACCTTGGTCCAGAACCAATCAGCAGCTGAAGTGATGATTCATAGAGGCTGGGCTCACAGTCCAAAAAGGAAAGGAAATTGTTCACTTGAACCCTCTGGAGCCCATCGTGTTTATGCCCACAAAAGAAGAAGAAACTTTTACTTGCAAGCCTGCTGATTATACAAAAGAAAAAGGCATTTTTATGTTAGCTCTTGTTCCCTTATTTGAGTGAGCTGGAGATTTATGCAAGTTTTTATCTGAGTGTGCTGAAGATTCTCCTATCTGTGCAGCTGTGGACATGTCTCTAGGCACAAACCCCTGTGCTAGTTCCTTTATTAGTACCTGCAGCTTGATTTTTTCCCCCAGGCTGCTTTTTATGTTATGTGGGAATGAGGCACTGACCAATGGGTCAGAAGCTCTCCAGGGACACTTCCCTCACTTTCTACCTAAAGCAACTAGCTAACTCCTCTCATTACTATTAGTATTTATGACAGTGGATATTAGTTAATGTTTTTGTATTAGCCAAGATAAAGCCCATTAACAGGAGTATAAGCTATCTGAAAATTGTGGTGCCTTATCATTATATGGATCTCTCACTTGCTGAAAGTCTAATATGAATATACATTATCAGAAAGCACTTTTAGATGGCTCTACTCCCAGCTGTAAACTGAGGATAGGGGTTTCTTCCATTATGTAACTACATCACCTCAGCTGTATTGGTGTTGGAAATACCATGTTGGAAACCATGCACATAGGAAAAAGAGGATGTGGACAGAAGACTACATGAAGAAGTTTAGGGATACACAACACTTTCAACACATTCCATCGGCCAGAAATGAGTTGCATTGCCTTATCTAGATGCTAGGAACAATTTTAATCTAGTCCTCTTGTGAGACTAAGACAAAAATGAAGCTGTGGTGAACACACATTATTTGTCTTTGTCACAGTTTGTGAAAAGGATTTTAAGATCTTAATGCTGGAAAAACTTTGGAATCTAACACATCCCTCAGTTTTAGATGTAGAAACTGAAACCTGGGTAATGAGAAAGGCTTGAAGCAAGTCTCAAGACAATATCCTAATACCTAGTACCAGATAACAACTCAGGCTACTTAAAAACTCTTCTAATATCATTTTTCCCAATCTTCTGCCTAACTGGAAACAAGAACCCCATGAAAACACCCTCAATATCTTTTAATAATAAGTCGTAAGAAAGAGTTTGACTTTAGTTTTTGGTATTTGACTGCACATAGGAACCCTAACCCCTGCCCTACCTCTTAACCATCATAAAAACCCAAAGTCAGTCATCTTTTTCTACTCTGTCAAGTCATTTTGTGACCACCTTCAGAGGCATTTCACATTATGTAAGTAATCAACTTTTGCATATCTTCTTGGTGCGTATATGGCATCATCATTTTGATATTCAAACCAATTGCTTGGTGGAGTTCCAGTCTGTCTATATAGCATGGCTACAACAATTTGTATTGTGAGCAGGATAGTCTAAGTGGTAGCTACCACCAACAAGGCTCTTTCATATCTTGCTTTGGCTTGCTAATTGCCACTTTCTACTGCCTGATAGTCATTATGCACATTGAGCTTCTACCTTTTGTCTGTCTTGTAGCATAAAGTTGTGATGCTTTATCCTACATTTTCTCAGTTCTTCTTCACTTCTATTATTGATTTAACAGATCTAAGTAGGAACTTTTGATAATTAATTGGCACTTATGGGCAGGAGTATGGGACTGGGTTCCTTCTTAAAGTGTCCCTGAGTTGCACTGAAAAAATACGAGGGGAAAATTTCTTACCCTGCGACTAATTGATTGTGTGTTTCAAACAAGTATTGCACTCCCTTCTTTCTACTCAGTGGAAAGACTATACCCTGTGTAATATACTGACCCATTAGATAGTGACCCATGTGTAGGAAGTTAAGTCACTATTTGGAAGATAGATTATTATTTGAACATTTTAATTACTTAAGTCTATACTCCTAAAGACAGATGGCTCACTAAGACCCAACAAAATACCTTTGCTGCTGTTGTGGCTGCCTATATCTCTTATGTATAAAAAAGATCCTCAGGATTACATGGAAAACTATTCATGGCATCCTTGTTCCACAAACAGAGTTATTCAACCCTTCCCATGAGGGAATCCCCTAACCCTTACAATATTAATTTTAGGCTCTCTAAAATAAGAAACGTATAAATATAATCAAAGCAGAAAGAAATTTTCCCCAAAATATATCCAGTAACTATCAAAAAACAGTAGGAGGAAGAGAAAGACAGTATGGTGGTTAATTTTATGTGTCAAGATGGAAGGTATTTTTAGATGATATTAACATTTAAATCAGTGAAGTTTGAGTAAAAAGATTGTTGTCTATAATTTGAGTGTACTTCATCCAATCAGTTGAAGGTCTAAATAGAATAACAACAACAACAACAAAAACTAGTCTTCCTCAACAAGAGGTAATTTTCAAATAGACTGGCTTTCAGCTTCATCTGCACTATCAACTCTCCTATGCCTCTGCCAACAGCCTTTGGACTGGAACTGTACTATCATCTCTCCTGGTTTTCAAGTCTGCCAGCTCCCACTATAGATTTGGGATCTCTGTGTTGGTTCTGTTTCTATGTGAAGCACCTGGGAAGAAAGGAAAGAAGGAAGGAAGGAAGAAAGGAAGGAAGGAAATAAGGAAGAAAGGGAAAGAGAGAGAGACATAAAGAAGGAAAGAGAAAGAGAGAGTGAAAGAAAGAAAGAGAGAGAAAGAGAGAAACAAAGGAAGGAAGGATAGAAAGAAGGACGGAAAGAAATAAGGAAGAAAGAGAAAGAGAAAGAAGGAAAGAAAGAGAGTGAAAGAAGAAAGAAAGGAAGGAAGGAAGGAATGAAGAAAGGAAGGAAGGGAAAATTGGATATAGTGGAGGGAGCAAGAAAATAAATTAAGCTCATCAAATTGGAAATCCAAATATACAAAAGAATGAATACAATAAAAGATAAAAGGATGTTTATTGGATTTTGCACCACTAAAACATAAGTTTTGAGTTAACTTTAACTTTCATTAAAAATGCATCAACTGGCAAACGTTTGTGAACTTAATTGACACTAGACTCAAATTACAATTATACCTTTGGATTCCACTAAATTTAAACAATGAAATTACTGTAATTTTGAGGATATAATAGAAGACAATCAAGTGTGCCTCAAATTAATCACAGGAATTATAGTCCTGCCTAAATTACCCATGGTCATAGCACCCATTGCCCTAAAATATCCCACAGTTGTCATAGATATCCTGATCCAATAAATAATAATACTAAATTACAGATTTGATACTTACAAATTACCTTGGAAAAATAAGACCCATGGATGCCCTCTTATTAAAATAGGTAATATGCTTCAAGGAGAAGGAAACAGGGTCTTTAAAGAGTGAAATCCATTATGTAACACCTATTTAGTAAAGGGATGATTATCTTTACTATTCCTCCATTTAACAGAAAAGTTTTTCCTGTCCTTTAAAAATATTGTTATATAATATTTGTGTATATTTTGGGGTTCAGGAGACATTTTAATATCTGTTTACAATATGTCATGATTAAATAAGGTACTAGGGGATGCCCATTCCCACAAACATTTATATTTTTTTTGTATTGAAAATGTAACAGTTCTTCTTTTTCAGCTATTTTGAAATATAGCATAAACTACTGTTAACTGTAATTTTCCTATTGTACTATTTAATACTAGAACTTATCTATTTTATATAACTGTATTTACACTCCCCTAAGAAACTTCTCTTTATCGGCCATACCCCTTCACTTTTCACTCTCTGGTTATCATGATTCTACTCTCTACCTCCATGAGATTTAATTTTTAGCTCCATAATATGGGTAAAAACATACAACAACTGTCCTTCTGTGTTTAGCATATTTCGCTTAACAATTACTTTTAGTTTTATCCAGGTTGCTGCAAAAGACCAGATTTTTGTATTTTTAAACTGAAGTACATTCCACTGTGCATATATATCATATTTTGCATTTTCATGAATTTATTTATGGACACATGAATTTATTTCATATCTTGGCTTTTGTGAATAGTACTGCAATGAATATGGGAGTACAGATTTATTTTTGACATATTGATTTCCTTTAAATATATACCCAGAAGTGCAATTTCTTAATCATATGGTATTTCTAATCATAGCTTTTGAAAAACCTACACACTCTTCGTCATAGTGGCTGTATCAATTTAAATTTAAACAGTGAAGTGTTCATCTTTCTTTGCATCCTTTCAAGAATTTGTTATTTTTTTGTCTTTTTGTTAATAGCCAATCTAAGAGGGAAGATAATGTCATGGATTGAGTTTGCATTTTCCTGATGAATAATGACGTTGAGCATTTTATTATATACTTCTTGGCTATATATATATATGTATATATATATATATATATACACACACACACACACACACACACATATATATATATACATATATATGTGTGTGTGTGTGTCTTCTTTTGAGAAATGTTTATTCAGATATTTTGCTCATTTCTAAGTCAGTTTACTTATTTGGTTTTTGCTATTAAGTTGTTGGAGTTTCTTACAGATACTCGTTATTACTTCCTTGTCAGATGGATAGCTTGAAATTATTATCTCCCATTCTGTAGGTTATCTCTTTGTTTTCTTGATTTATTTTGCTGTTGTTATGAAGAAGCTTTTTAGTTTGATGTAATCTCATTTCTCTATTTTTACTTTTGTTGACTGTGCTTTTGAGGTTTTACCTAACATATCTTTGCCCAAACTATTTCAACAATGTTTACTTTTAGTTTCATAGTTTCCAGTCTTTATTTTTATTTTACTTTAAGTTCTGGGGTACATGTGCAGATCTTGCAAGACTGATACATAGGTATACACATGTGATGGTGGTTTGCTGAATACATCCACCCAACACCTACATTAGGTAATTTCTCCTAATATTATCCCTACCCAATCTTCCCACGCCCTGCTACCCCTCCATTAGCACCCCACCTCCCCAACACATCCCAGTGTGTGATGTTCCCCTCCATGTGTCCACGTGTTCTCATTGTTCAATACCCACTTATGAGTGAGAACATGCGGTGTTTGGTTTTTTGTGCTTGTGCCAGTTTGCTGAGCATGATGGTTTCCAGCTTCATCCATGTCCCTGCAGAGGACATGAACTCACCCTTTTATATGGCTGTATAGTATTTCATGGTGTATATATGCCACATTTTCTTTATCCAGTTTATTGTTGATGGACATTTGGGTTGGTTCCAAGTCTTTGCTATTGTAAACAGTGCTGCAATGAACATATGTGTACATGTGTCTTTATAATAGAATGATTTGTAATCCTTTTGGTATATACCAAGTAATGGGATTGCTGGGTCAAATGGAATTTCTATTTCTAGATCCTTGAGGATTCACCACATTGTCTTCCCTGATGGTTGAACTAATTAACACTCCCACCAACAGTGTAAAAGTGTTCCTATTTCTCTACATCCTCTCCAGCATCTGTTGTCTCCAGATTTTTTAATGAACGCCATTCTAACTGGCACGAGATGGTATCTCAATGTGGTTTTGATTTGCATTTCTCTAATGACCAGTGATGATGAGCATTTTTTTCATGTTTGTTGGCAGCAATAATGTCTTCTTTGGAAAAGTCCCTGTTCATATGCTTCTCCCACTTCTTGATGGGGTTATTTGTTTTATTCCTATAAATGTTTTTTTAGTTCTTTGTAGATTCTGAATATTAGCCATTTGTCAGATGGGTAGCCTGCAAAATTTGTTTCCCATTCTGTTGGTTGCTAGTTCTCTCTAATAATTGTTTCTTTTGTTGTGCAGAAGCTCTTAAGTTTAATTAGATCCCATTTGTCTATTTTGCCTTTTGTTGCTATTGCTTTTGGTGTTTTAGTCATAAAGACCTTGCCTATGCCTATGGTCCCGAATGGTATTGCCTAGGTTTTCTACTAGGGTTTTTATGGTGTTAGTTCTTATGCTTAAATCTTTAATCCATCTAGAGTTAATTTCTGTATAAGGTGTAAGGAAGGTGTCCAATTTCAGCTTTCTGCACATGGCTAGCCAGTTGTCCCAGCACCATTTATTAAACAGTAAATCCTTTCCCCATTGCTTGTTTTTGTCATGTTTGTCAAAGATCAGATGGTTGTAGGTGTGTCGTGTTACTTCTGAGGCCTCTGTTATGTTCCATTGATCTATATCTCTGTTTTGGTACCAGTATCATGCTGTTTTGATTACTATAGCCTTGTAGTATGTTTGAAATCAGGTAGTGTGTTGCCTCCAGCTTTTTTCTTTTTGCTTAGAATGGTCTTGGCTATGTGGGCTCCTTTTTGGTTCCATTTAAAGTTTAAGTTGTTCTTTTCCAGTTCTGTGAAAAAGGTCAATTGTAGCTTGATGAGTATTGCATTGAATCTATAAATTACTTTGGGCAGTCTGGCCATTTTTACAATATTGATTCTTCCTAACCATGAGCGTGGAATGTTTTTCCATCTGTTTTTGTCCTCTCTTATTTCCTTGAGTTGTGGTTGGTAGTTCTCCTTGAAGAGATACTTCATGTCTTTTGTTAGTTGTATTCCTAGGTATTTTATTGTCTTTGTAGCAGTTGTGAGTGGGAGTTCACTCATGATTTGGCTCTCTGTTATTGGTATATAGGAATGCTTGTGATTTTTGCACATTAATTTTGTGTCCTGAGACTTTGCTGAAATTACTTGTCATCTCAAGGAATTTTTTGGCTGAGACAGTGGCTTACACCAAGATGGCCAAACAGGAACAGCTTTGGAATGCAATTATCAATGAGAGTGACACAGAAGGTGAGCGATCTCCTCATTTTTCAACTGAGGTACCAAGTTCATCTCAATAGGACTGGTTGGGCAGTTGTTGTAGCCCAAGGAGGGCAAACCAAGGCAGAGTGGGGCACTTGGAAGGTGCAAGGGGCTGGAGGACCATCCCCCTTACCCGATGGAGGCCATTGGGACTTTTCTGGCCACTCCAGCACTCCAGCTCAGATACTGTGCCTCTCCCATGGTCTTTACAACCCACAGACCAGTAGATTCCTGCCAGGATGACATGTACCATGGATTTCCAGCACAAATCACGGTGGCCATTTTAACTGGTGCCTGAAACACCTACCAAACAGAGCCACCCATTCCCCTGAAAAGAAAAGGCTGAATCCAGGGAGTCAAGTGATCTAGCTTGGTGGGTCCCACCCCCATAAAGACAAGCAAACTGAAACCCACTGGCTTGAGAGTTTCACAGCCAGCACAGCAGTTTGAGCTCAACCAAGGATGGTTGAGCTTGGTTGGGGGAAGGCATCTGCCATTACCAAGGCAGTCCACCATTACTGAGCCAGTCTGCCATTGCCAAGGCAGTTCTAACCTTACTTGTGTAAACAAAATCGCAAGGAAGTTTACACAGCAGCTGGGTGGAGCCCATAGCAGCTTAGCAAGACCTCTGCAGGCAGACTGTGACTATACTCCCTCCATGCTGGGCAGGCCATCTCTGAAAAAAAAACAGGAACACATCAGAGACTTATAAATAAAGCCCCACCTTCTCGGGACAGAGCACCTGGGAAAAGGGGCAGTTGTGAGTTCTGCTGCTTCAGACTTAAATGTCCATACCCAACAGCTTTGAAGGGAGCAATGGAGCTCCCAGCACAGCACTTGAGCTCTGATAAGGGACAGACTGCCTCCTCAAGCAGCCAAATTCAACTGAGCTCCCAGGAAGGAGGAGCGGCCACCATCATCACAACCACAGTCTACTGTTCTTCCCCTGCTGGTGCTGGGGAGTCTGGATGATTTGGACCATCAACAGCATAGTAGTTGTGGGAGATCATGGGCAGATTGCCTCTTTAGGACAAACCCTGACCCATCCCTCCTCACTGGGTGGGGCCTCCCTGCAGGAATTACAGAAACTCCAGCCCGTGATTTAGGGACAGAACTCTGATCTCCCTGGGACTGAGACTCTGGTGCTAGGGTTGGCCATTGTCTGCAGATTAGCAGAGTTAATGTTTCCCCCTTGTGGATCTGAGAAATCCAGGTATTCTGAACAAGTGGGATTTCCCCCAGCACAGTGCACCCCCTCTGACAAGCAACAGACCTCTAGCAACAGACCTCTCAGCAGAAACCCTACAAGCCAGAAGAGATTGGGGGCTAATATTTAACATTCTTAAGTAAAAGAATTCCAAACCCAGAATTTCATATTCAGCCAAACTGAGCTTCATAAGTGAAGGAGAAATACATTCTTTTTTAAACCAGCAAATGCTGAGGGAATTCATTAAGTCGGTCACAGATCCCATGCCTCCTGACTGAGTGAGAATCCCCCTAAAGGTGTTGCCAGACACCATATACAGGAGCGCTCCCACTGGCATCAGGTTGGTGCCACTCTGGAGCAGAGAGCCCAGAGGAAGGAGTGGCAGCCATCTTTGTTTTTCTGCAGCCTTCACTGGTGACACCATCAGGTGCAGGAGCGATCCAGGCAAATACAGTCTGGAGTGGACACCCCAGCAAACTGCATCAGGCCTACAGAAGAGGAGTCTGGCTGTTAAAAGAAAAACAAAAAGCAACAACAACAGCATCCACAAAAAAAAGTCCCCCAAATAAACCCACCCAAAGGTCAACAGCCTCAAATATCAAAGCCAGATAAAATCACAAAGATGAGAAAGAATCAACAACAACAACAAATGCTAAAAATTCAAAAAGCCAGAGTGTCTATTCTCCTCCAAATAATTGCTACACCTCTTCACCAAGGGCACAGAATTAGGTGGAGGCTGAGATGGATGAACTGATAGAAGTCAGCTTCAGAAGGTGGGTAATAATGAACTTCACTAAGCTAAAGGAACATGTTCTAAACCAATGCAAAGAAGATAAGAACCATGATAAAACATTACAGGAGTGGTTAACTAGAATTACCAGTTTAGAGAGGAGCATAAATGACCCAATGGACCTGAAAAAACATAAAACAAGAACTGCAAAATGCAAGCTCAAATATCAATAACTGAGTAGACCAAGCAGAGGAAAGAATTTGAGAGCCTGAATACTATGTTGCTTCAATAGAACAGGCAGATAAGATTAGAGAAAAAAGAATAAAAAGTAATGAAAACAACCTCTGAGCCCTATGGGGTTATGTAAAAAGACTGAACCTACAACTGATTGGGATACCTGAAAGAGACAGGAAACATGAAACAAAGTTGGAAAACATGCTTCAGGATACCATCCATGAGAACTACCTCGACCTAACAAGACATTCTAACATTCAAATTCAAGAAATCAAGAGAAACCCAGTAAAATACTCCATCAGAAGAACAACCCTAAGACACATAATGATCAGATTCTCCAAGGTGAAAATGGAAAAAAAATGTTAAATGCAGCCAGAGAGAAAGGCCAGGTCGCCTACAAAGGGAATACCATCAGACTAGCAACAGACCTCTCAGCAGAAACCCTACAAGCCAGAAGAGATTGGGGGCTAATATTTAACATTCTTAAGTAAAAGAATTCCAAACCCAGGATTTCATATTCAGCCAAACTGAGCTTCATAAGTGAAGGAGAAATAAATTCTTTTTTAAACCAGCAAATGCTGAGGGAATTCATCTCCACGAGGTGTGCCTTGCAAGAGCTCCTGAAGGAAGCACTAAATACGGAAAGAAAAAAAAAACCTCACCAGCCACTGCAAAAACACACTGAAGTACAAAGTCCAATGAGACTAAGAAGCAACTAAATCAGCAAGTCTGCAAAAAACCAAGTAGCATCATAACATCAGTATCAAATTCACACATAACAATATTAACTTTAAATAAAAAAGGACTGATGCACAAATTAAAAGACACAGAATGGTAAGCAGGATAGAGTCAAGACCAATCGGTGTGCTGTATTCACAAAACCCATCTCACCAAAGATATACATAGGCTCATAATAAAGGAAGGGAGGAAAATTTATCAAGCAAATGGAAAGCAGGAAAAAAAGCAGGGTTTGCAATCTTAGCTTCTGACAAAACAGACTTTAAAACCACAAAGGTTAAAAAAAGACAAAGTAGGGCATTACATAATAGTGAAAGGATCAATTCAAAGAGAGGAGTTAACTGTCTTAAATATATATGTACCCAATACAGGAGCACCCAGATTCATAAAACAAGTTCTTAGAGACCTAAAAAGAGACTTATAAACTCTCACACAATAATAATGGGAGACTTTAACACTCCACTGTCAATATTAGATTATCAAGACAGAAAATGAACATGGATATTCAGGACTTGAACTCAGCTCTGGATCAAGTGGACCTGATAGATTTCTACAGGACTCTCCACCCATAAACAACAGAATATGCATTCTTCTTGGTGTCACATGGCACTTAGTCTAAAACTAATCATGTAATTGTAAGTATAATAAAACATTTCTCAGCAAATGCAAAAGCACTAAAACAAAAAAAAAGGGAAAAACAGTCTCAGAGAACAGCACAATCAAATTAGAATTCAAAATAAAGACACTCAGTGAAAACCACACAACTACATGGAAATTGGACAACCTGCTCCTCAATGATTCCAGGGTAAACAATAACATTAAGCAAGAAATTAAGAAGTTCTTTGAAACTAATGAGGACAAAGAGGCAATGTACCAGAACCTCTGGGATGCAGCTAAAGCAGTGTTAAGAGGAAAATCTATGGCACTAAAATGCCCACATCAAAAAGCTAGAAAGACCTCAAATTGACAGCCTAAAATTGCAAGTAAAAGAACTAGAGAACCAAGAGCAAACAAACCTCAAAGCTAGCAGAAGACAAGAAATAACCAAGACAAGATTGGAACTGAAGGATGTAGAGATATAAAAAACTCTTCAACAAATCAATAAATCCAGGAGCCGTTTTCCAAAAAACAAAAAATAAAATAAAACTGATAAACCACTAGCTAGACAAATAAAGAAGAAAATAAAGAAGAACCAAGTAGACACAATAAGAAAAGATCATGAGGTAGTATCCCAGATGGCCGATTAAGAGCAGCTCAGGATTGCAGCTCCCAGTGAAAGTGCGGAGGGTGAGTGGATGCCACATTTCCAGACAGATTTTTATTGCCCACAGATCAGGAGATTACCAGGTGGAGGAGGCTCACAGGTCACCAGCGTGGCTGTTTTGGCTGGTGCAGCTGTTGTGGCCAGTGCCCCGGTGCTATGGTTCTCTGCACAAAATAAACGAGTCTGGGCACTGTTTTAGCTGGTGATTGGAGCTTCTGGGATAGAAAGTCACCCATTCAACTGATAAAAAAAAAAGAGGGTACTGAAACAGGGAGCCAGGACAGGAGATTCCTGGGCAAAAAAGACCCACAAATCTCAGTGTGGCTGTTTCAGCTGGCTCAGTGGGTCGCTGCATCGGATATCACACAGATCCCGGCGCCTTTTCAACAGGCGACTGGAACACCTGGAAAACAGTCACCTGTTCAACTAAAAAAAAAGGGGGTTCTGAGGCAGGGAGCCAGGTGATCAGGCTTGGCTGGTCCCACCCCCACAAAAAAACAACAATCTGAAATGCTCTGGATTAAGAGTTTCACAGCAAGCACAGCTGAACCTGGGATGGTCCAGCTCTGTGGGGGAGGGGCATCCACCATTACCGAGGCAGTCCATCACTATGGAGGTCCACCATTGCCGAGGCAGCCCGCCATTGCCAAGGCAGCCCACCATTACAGGGAAAGTCCATCATTATAGAGGTGAGCCGCCATTGCCGAGGCAGTTCTGACTATACCCGTATAAACAAGACTGCAGGGAAGTTCACACGGCAGCTGGGAGGAGCCCACAGCTGTTCAGCAAAGCCTCTGCAGGCAAACAGTGACAAGGCTGCCTCCTGGCTGGGCAGGGTAGCCCTGAAAAAAGGTAGCAGCACAACAGAAACTCATAAATAAAGCCCTAAATCCCTGGGAAAGAGCACCTGGGAAAAAAAATGGGGGGTTATGAGTTCTGCTGCAGTAGACTTAAACATAGCTGCCCAGCAGCTCTGAATGAACAACAGACCACACAGCTCAACACATAAGCTCCTGTAAAGGACAGACTGTCTCCTCAAGCAGCTCTCTGACCCCTATATATCCAAAGAGTCACCTCATAAAGGAGAGCTCAGATTGACATCTGGCGGATATCCTTCTGGGACAAGCAGGGCCTGGAGTGGACCTCAAGAGTCCTACCAGAGGGGCCTGAATGTTAGAAGAAAAACTAAGAAACAGAAATAAATAACCTCATCATCAACAAACTGGACGTCCCACTCAGAGACCCAATCTGAAACTCAACAGCTGCAAAGACGACAGGTGGATAAATCCACAAAGATAGGAAGAAACCAGAGCAAACAGCATGAAAACACCAGAAACCAGAACGCCTCTCCTCCTACAAGGGATCACAACTCCTCACGAGCAATGGAACAAGGCTTAATGGAGAATGAGTGTGATGAAATGACAGAATCAGGCTTCAGAAGGTGGGTAATAAGAAACTTCTCTGAGCTAAAAGAACATGTTCTAACCCAATGCAAAGAAACTAAGAACGTTGAAAAAAGATTTGACAAATGCTAACGAGAATAAACAATTTAGGAATATAAGTGAATTGATGGAGCTGAAAAACACAACACGAGAACTTCGCGAAGCTTGCACAAGTTTCAACAGGTGAATTGATCAAGCAGAAGAAAGGATATCAGAGTTCGAAGATTAACTCAATGAAGTAAAACAAGAAGGCAAGATTAGAGAAAAAAGGGTAACAAGGAATGAACAAAGTCTTCAAGAAATATGGGACTATGTGAAAAGACCTAATCTACGTTTGATAGGTGTACCTGAATGGGACAGAGAGAATGAATCCAAGCTGGAAAATACTCTTCAGGATATTATCCAGGAAAACTTACCCAACCTAGTAAGGCAGGCCAATATTCAAGTCCAGGAAATACAGAGAACACCACAAAGATATTCCTCAAGAAGAGCAACCCCAAGGCACATAATCATCAGATTCACAAGGGTTGAAATTAAGGAGAAAATACTAAGGGCAGCCAGAGAGAAAAGTTGAGTTACCCACAAAGGAAGCCCATCAGACTCACAG
>CAUYQU010009122.1:60000-65901 GCA_963574635.1 Cheracebus regulus | reverse complement strand
TTTTTAATACCCATTTTTAGACTGTATTCTAGCCTGGGCAATAAAACAAGAATCCCATTCTCTCTCCCTCTTTCTCTCCCTCTTTCTTTCTCTTTCATTCTTTTTTTCTTTCTTTTGATGTTTCTTTCTTTCTCCTTTTCTCTCTTTTTCTAAAATCTCTTCCTCTTTCTCTCTTTCATTCTTAATTAAAAAAAAAAGAATGCTCATACAGTCAGACGTATGAAAATGCTTTCTTTATGATCTTACTTACATAAAGTACAAAGACCAGTCAGAACGAATCTATTAGTTTGAAGTTAGCATAGAGGTCATCTCTGTGGGAGGGAGGGTAGTGATGAAAAGGGAACACAAGGAAGGTTGGGAATAGTGATAATGTACCGTTTCTGGATCTGGGTGCTGATGACATAGTTGTGTTCAGTTCATCACCATTCACCAAGCTATATACTTATGATATGTGCACTGTTATGTATGTATAGCATACTTCAGTAAAAGTCTTTCTTAAAACTGCAATGCAATACCACTTTGTACCCAGCAGAATAGCTAAAATAAAAAAGACACAAAATACAGTGTCCCTTGGTATCTATGGAGGATTGGTTCTAGGATATCCCTTGGATACCAAAATCTGCAGAGGCTCATGTCCCTGATATAAAATGGTGTAATATTTGCATATAACCTATAACATCTTCCTGTATACTTTAAATCACTGTAGATTACTTATAATACCTAATGCAATGTAAATGCTATGTAAATAAATAGTTGTTACGTTTAAAACAATTTTTTAAATTATTGTATTCTTGTTTTTTATTGTGTTTTTTTTTCCTGCAAATATTTTTCATTCTCAGTTGGTTGAATTCACGTATGTGAAACCCATGGATACGGAGAGCTGACTGTACTAAGTATTGGCAAAGATATACAGCAACAAGTATGCTCATATGAGCCAGGCGTGGTGGTTCACAGTTGTAATCCCAGCACTTTGGGAGGCTGAGATGAGAGGATTGTTTTGAGGCCAGGAGTTCCAGACCAGCCTGGGTAACACAGTGAGAAAGATAAAAAATAAAAAGAAGTCAGGTGTGGTGGTGCATGTCTGTAGTCTCAGCTACTTGTGAGGCTGAGGCAGGAAGATTGCTTGAGCCCAGGAGATCAAGTCTGCAGTGAACTATAATCGTGCCACTGCCCTCCAGCCTGGGCAACAGAGTGAGACTTGTCTCTAAATAATAATAATAAAAAATTTAGAAAAAGAATACTCAAATATATGGTTGGCCATGTCTAGTAATACTAAATATGTATATATATACACACACATACACACATGTGTAGATGTATATATAATTTTATTTATATTACACAGGTGTACATACCCAATAGAAATGAGTATATATGGTAATCATAAAACATATATATATATATTTTTAGATGGAATTTCACTCTTGTTGCCCAAGCTGGAGTATAGTGGCATGATCTTGGCTCACTGCAACCTCCGCCCCCCAGGTTCAAGCGATTCTTCTGCCTCAGCCTATCAAGTAGCTGGGATTACAGGTGTACACCACCACACCCGGCTAATTTTTTGTATTTTTTTTTCTTGGAAGAAAATCACTTTATTCTAATTAACTCATCATAACAGCTAGTTTAAGGAGGCCACACAAACATTTGACCAGCTCCAAATTCTACAGAGTAGGAATACCCCCTTCCATTTCAATCCTGAAGCAAGGAAGCTAGGAATGACCGGAGAGCTTTAACTGATGGCTACACTTTATATCTTCACTATTAATTAAATTTTTATATTCAATTAGCTTGGTTATGAGAGCTGGTTTTCCATTTCTCCAGGTTGAACTTCTTGATTAGGCTAATCCGTTTGCAAGTCAGCACTGTTTCAGTACCTCACTGAAACCCTCACAGAGCTTGATGTCACCCTGGTTCTGGGCACACTCCAAAAGCTATTTGATCTCATAGAAGCAAGGCTGCTGCTGCTGTGCTGGCTGGGTTCCCTAAGGCTCCTGGTAAGTGATGTCAGGCCTCGCAGGCTCAGGATCACTTCCTCCACTGAAGCCCCCAGTAATGGCGTGGCCCAGTGTATGCCCCACAGCAGAACTCACAGCCACGCCAGCTGCAGTCGTTGCCATCTGGACCAGCAGACCTGGCTGCCGGTTCGCAACAGCAGGAGAGCCAACTGCAGAGAGGGGTGCCGCTGCTGGTGGCTGAGCGGCTGGTGCTGGCCTGGGCGCAGCTCTCATATGAAGGGCCCAGATGACCGGAGGGGCCATGCGGGAGGTGTGGCTGTGGCTTGGGCTTCCACGTGGCATCCTAGCTACGGGGCAGCTCGACCTTTAGACGTGCAATCAATTATTTGTATTTTTAGTAGAAACTGGGTTTCACCATGTTAGCCAGGCTGGTCTTGAACTCCTGACCTCAGGCGATCCGCCCGCCCTGGTCTCCCAAAGTGCTGGGATTCGGGCGTGAGCCACCAAACCTGGCCTAAAAGACACGTTTAAGACTATTAAGAGCAACAGTATTCATAATAACCAAAGCTGGAAGCTGCCCAAATGCCCATCAGTGGTAGAATGAATAAATTGTAGTATATACACATGATGGAATGTTATGTATCAATGAGAATGAATGAACTACAGCTGCATAAAATCACATGGGTGAACTTCACAAACTTAAAGTTGAGAATCCAGATATCAAAACATATTAGTCCAGCCCAGAGCGGTGGCTCACACCTGTAATCCCAGCACTTTGAAGGCTGAGGCAGGCAGATCACTCAAGGTCAGGGGTTGGAGACCAGCCTGGCCAACATGGCAAAACCCTGTCTCTACTAAAAATACAAAAAGTAGCCAGGTATGGTGGTGGGTGCCTGTAATTTCAGCTACTCAGGAGGCTGGGGCAGGAGAATTGCTTGAACCTGAGAGGTGGAGGTTGCAGTGAGCAGAGATTGTGCCACTGCACTCCAGCCTGGGCAACAGAGTGAGACTTTATATCAAAAAAAATCAAACAAAAACAAAAACAAACAAAAAACCATATTATTCCATTTGTATAAAGTTCAAAAAATAAACTAATTTATGATGTCAGAAGAGAGGATATGATTAATCTTAGGGGATTTTGTTACTGGAACCGTCACAAGAAGGCTCCTAGGGTTGTAATAATGTTCTGTTTAAGATTTGTGGGCATTACAGAAGAGTGTGAGCTTTGAGGAAATTCATCAATCTGAACAGTAATGATCTGTACATTAATTCATCAAGCTGAACACTTTCTGAATCTATGAAATTTCAACATTTACTTTAAACGTGCCCTTTGATCTGAGATCCAATCTGATTTAAACATTACCTGAATGCTATCTTGTTTCTTTGGGTCACTTTTTTCTTTTTTTCTTCCAGGGCTTTCAGAAAGACTGTAACTATTAAAAAGGGAAGTTCTCTGTTGCTCCTTGCAGCACTGTGAACATAATATACACAAATGTTCTAGAACAGCCTAGTGACACAGCATTAAGCTACATCATTAATGTGCAATAGGTAACTAGTTTGGAAAAATAGACTGAAATGCAACGTTGCAATAGCATATGGCTTTTACCCCATTTAGATAAATCATTAACCCAGCCACTGTATGGTACAGGGTATTTGACTGACCTTGTAAACCAAGTCAGGGAGCAAATGTAGAGGCTGTGGCTGCCTTCTTCCCTGAGGTAACAAAGGAAGACAAATAATTTAGTAAAGAGTTCCAAACACCAGGTGTCTCCTGTCTAGCTTTTGATTGTCATCACCAAATGTGTCTTTTCTCTGATTCTGAAGGGAGGAAACACCTTCAGAGAAGATTTTTAAGTGACTATAAAGAAATGTCCAACCAAAATATACTATTCCTCTGTCAATTAACCCATGGGAAGATTTCAGGGGAGTTGGAATGGGCTGTTGGTTTATCTACCACCAAATGTTGACAAATAATCTAATGAAAGTTCATGTTTTATCTTTCTTTTCCTTTTTAAATTTATCACTAGAGAAAGATAATTTATTTTCACAATAAACCCTTCCTGTGGCAACAGCAATTTCTGCGTCAATGTCTGCCTTCGTCAGCAGCTGCAGTTAATAAAATGGTTCATTTAGTAGTGGGCGCAGTGGCTCACGCCTGTAATCCCAGCACTTTGGGAGGCCAAGGCGGGCGGATCACCTGAGGTTAGGAATTCAATACCGGCTTGGCCAACATGGTGAAGCCCTGCCTTTACTAAAAATACAAAAGTTAGCGGGGCATGTGGCGTGGACCTATAACCCCAGCTACTTGAGAGGCTGAGACAGGAGAACTGCTTGAATCCAGGAGGCAGAGGCTGCAGTGAGCCGAGATCGTGCCACTGCACTCTAGCATGGACGACAGAGCGAGACTCCATCTCCTCAACAAAAAAAAAAAGTTAGAATTAAACTTTTTTTATATTTATACAAAATATTTATATAAAATAAAATAAAATAAAATGGCATCATTTAGCCATGAGCACTTACTCAGCCAGAAGGGGGCGTGCAGGAACAGCAACTGAAGATTTTAATGAAGTCTGAGATCTGTATCCTGCCTGTGGCTGCCAGATTAAGCTAGCTGAAGTTAGTGAGACTTCCTCAAAGACTTTGAGCAGCTCTCCACCACTTAATAAATCAAGTGCAAACTCTGTAGTCTTAAAAATTTAAGCTTAACTCAAGATGATTATTTCAGTTAAGGATGATGGTGTATTTTGGTATCTGTTGGAAAAGGCTGAAATCATATACTATATATTTGTAGGAGTGTGTGTAGTGGGGAGCTATGGCAATTTTTTTGTTTACTTATTTATTTTTTGGGACAGAGTCTCGCTCTGTCGCTCAGGCTGGAGTGCAATGGCGAGATCTCAGTTCACTGCAACCCCTGCCTCCTGGGTTCAGGAGATTCTCCTGAGTAGCAGGATTACAGGTGCCTGCCACCACACCCAGCTAATTTTTGTATTTTAAGTGGAGACTGGGTTTCACCATGTTGCCCAGGTTGATCTGGAACCCCTGACTTCAGGTGATTCACCTGCCTCGGCCTCCCAAAGTGTTGGTGCTGGAATTACAGGCGTAAGCCACTGCACCCAGCCCCAGCCGTGTGTGTGTGTGTGTGTGTGTGTGTGTGTGTGTGTGTGTGTGTGTGTGTGTGTGTGTATGTGTGTTTTGAGACGGAGTTTTGCTCTTGTTGCCCATGCTGGAGTGCAATGGCGCAATCTCGGCTCACCACAACCTCCGCCTCCCAGGTTCAAGTGATTATCCTGTCTCAGCCTGGTGGCACATGCCTGTAATCCCAGCTACTTTGGACACTGAGGCAGGAAAATTGCTTGAACCCAGAAGGTGGAGGTTGTAGTGAGCCAAGATCACACCGCTGCATTCCAGCCTGGGTGATAGACATCCAGCCTGTCTCAAAAAAAAAAAAAAAAAAAATTAAGATTTAAGGTGAAAGTGATAAAATGATAAGAGTTATTGAACTTGAGTTGTGTCTTTTGGTGGACACATATTTGCATTTCTGTTGGGTTTGTGCTAGGAGTAGAATTGCTAGGTCATAGAATATGCACATGTTCTAGTAATGTTCTGTTACTTAATCTTTTTTTTTTGAGACAGGGTCTTGTTCTGTCACCCAGGCTACAGTGCAGTGACATGATCACAGGCCACTGCAGCCTCAACCTCCCAGGCTCAATCAATCCTCTCACCTCAGCCTCCCAAGTAGCTAGGATTATAGGCATGCACCACCACGCCCAGCTAACTTTTTTATTCTTTGTAGAGACGGAGTCTTGCCATGTTGCCTAGGCTGGCTGTTTTTAATTTTAAACTTACTAATCAAGTGAAGTGAAAAGTTATTCAGTGCCGTACAGGCATGGTGGCTCGCACCTGTAATCCCAGCACTTTGGGAGGCCAAGGTGGGGGGATCCCCTGT
>CAUYQU010009122.1:0-55000 GCA_963574635.1 Cheracebus regulus | reverse complement strand
CTCAAGAAAAAAAAAAAGTAAATAACTATTATCTATCTACATACTTACAACTCCCAAATTATGTCTTCTGCTCAGCCCTCTCTCCTGAACTCGAGATTCACATATCCAAAACCCAGTGATGGCCGCATTTGGATGTCAAAGCAATGTATCCAAAACGGAACCCCTTATCTACCCCCAAGCCTGCTGCATCGGCAGCTTCCCCACCTCAGCTGATGACAACTCCATTTTCTGTAGTTGTTCAGGCTTCAAATCTTGGAGTCACTTTGACTCTTCCCTTTCCCTCCCAGTCCAGATCGCATCCCTATGGATATCTTGTTGGTTCTGTTTGCAGAACTCATCCAGAATGTGATCCCTTTTTATCCCTGACACTCTACACGCTGGTTTGAACCACTCCCAGCTCTTGCTTGGATCATTACAGTAGGCTCCCACCTGGTCTCTTTGTTTCTGTCTTCTCCCCTTCAGTCTATTCTCAAAAGGGGGGTCTCAACAGGACCCCCTCTTTTCTTTTTGAGGCAGAGTCTCGCTCTGTCACATAGGCTGGAGTGCAATGGCACGATTGCGGCTCACTGCCACCTCCGCTTCCTGGGTTCAAGCAATTCTCCTGCCTCAGCCTCCTGAGTAGCTGGGATTACAGGTGCTGCCACCGCGCCCAGCTAATTTTTGTGTTTTCAGTAGAGACGGGGTTTCATCATGTTGGCCTGTGGTCTCAATCTCTTGACTTCAGGTGATCCATTCACCTCAGCTTCCCAAAGTGCTGGGATTACAAGCAGAGCCACCACGCCTGGCCCACAGAGACCCTTTAAAATAAAAGTCAAATTGAGTTCCTCTCTGCTTAAAATGCTTACTCAGAGGAAGCAAGGAAACAGTGGAAACTGAAATCCTCCAACAGCCCGAGGCCCTACCCAATCTCCTTGATCTTCCCACCTGGCCCACCATGCAGTCACTTTGGCCTCCTTGCTGTTTCTGGAATAAGCCATGATACTGCTTTCTTGGGACTCTGTGCAGCTGTTACCACTTCCTGGAATATTCTTCCTCTAAACATTGGCACCATTTACTTAAAGCTAATTCTCAACAAAGCCTGCTCTTAAGATCGCAACCTACTTCCCACACATGTCAGATCCACCTAAGCTTGGTCTTATTTCGCTATAGGACTCACATTGCCTGATTTCCTTATGCATTATGTTTCTCATCTGTCTCCCTCACTTGAATATCAGCTTGGTGAGGATAGGGATGTTTTGCCTGCTGTTACATATCATATGAGTAGAACAGTACTCAGCCCAGTGTGGGGTCTGGCACGCAATATTTGTGGAATGAAAGAATAGGTACTTTGGTTGTATCTCTTAAGCAGAAGAACCTATAATGGTAATGTTTATAGGTCAGAAATTAAACTTGGCTGGGCGCAGTGGCTCACGCCTGTAATCCCAGCACTTTGGGAGGCTAGGTGGGAGGACGGCTTGAGACCAGGAGTTCGAGACCAGCCTGAA
Organism: Cheracebus regulus; assembly: GCA_963574635.1. Taxonomy (NCBI): domain Eukaryota; kingdom Metazoa; phylum Chordata; class Mammalia; order Primates; family Pitheciidae; genus Cheracebus; species Cheracebus regulus. The sequence continues at coordinate 53,516 of CAUYQU010009122.1, read as the reverse complement.
CAACATAGTGAAACTCTACAGAAAAGTCAAAACATTAGCCAGGTATGGAGGTGCATGCCTGTAGTCTCAGCTAACTTGGGAAGCTGAGGTGGGAGAATTGCTTGGGCCTGGGAGGTTGAGGCTCCAGTGAACTATGTTCACGACACTGCATTCCAGCATGGCCAAAAGAGTAAGACCGTGTCTCAAAAAGCAAAACAAAAACAAAAAAAGAAATTAAACTTGGGTGGGCATGGTGGCTCACACCTGTAATCCCAGCACTTCGAGAGGCTGAGACACGAAGATCTCTTGAGCTCAGGAGTTCAAGACAAGCCTGGGCAACATAGCAAGACCCTGTCTCTAAAATAAAATAAAATAAAATATTTAAAGAAAAGAAATTAAACTTAGACCAAAACTTTTCTTTTTTTTTGAAACAGGGTCTTGCTCTGTCACCCAGATTGGAGTGCAGTGGCATAATCTTGGCTCACTGCAACCTCCATCTCCTGAGTTCAAGCGATCCTCCCACCTCAGCCTCCTGAGTGTCTGGGACTACAGGTGGGTGCCACCACACCCAGCTATTTTTTTCTATTTTTAGTGGAGACAGGTTTCCCCATGTTGGCCAGGCTGGTCTCGAACTCCTGAGCACAAGTGATCTACCCACCTCAGCCTCCCAAAGTGCTGGGATTATAAGCGTGAGCCACCACCCCAGGCCTCAATATGATTTTTTTTTTAACAGAAAAGATTGTTTGCAACCACACTAGGACCAAGCTACAGGAGTCATTTCACTCTCAGGGGTGCGAAACACTGCCCAAAGGTACTTGGCCCAACACCAAAACAGCACCTGGAGCCAAGCCTCAGTGAAGACAGTGCTTGCTGTTCCTACAGCGAAACACCATCACAACCATCACACTAGCCAGGAAAGCTGACGATTGCTGGATAAAACGTTTAAAATCCAGAATCCTGGGCTATACTTTCCTTTCACTCCAGTTGGTTCTTTATTTTTTTGCTACAATGGTACCAAGCTGTCTGTGAATGGCCTCTTTTGTGAATGATTTCATTGTTCTTTTTATTCTATTTGTTGGAATTCTTGGAACTCCTGTCAGCTGTTTCATTGAAACTTTGCACTTCCTTAAAGGAAAATGACACAATACATTAGAATCAGTGTGGGTGAAAGTCAGAATAAGAATAATCTCCCTTTGACCTGGCAAAATTTAAACAAGTGTCCTATGGAATATGAAGATGTACCTTTAACATCCACTGTCTTTTTTTTTTTTTTTTTTTTTTTGAGACAAAGTCTCATTCTGTCACCCAGGCTAGAGAGCAGTGGCGTGATCTCGACTCACTACAACCTCTGCTTCTTGGGTTCAAGCTATTCTTGTGTCTCAGCCTTCCAAGTAGCTGGGATTACAGGCACACCCCAGCACGCCCAGCTATTTTTGTATTTTTAGTAGAGATGGGGTTTCACCGTATTGGCCAGGCTGGTCTTGAACTCCTGACCTCAAATAATCCACCTGCCTTGGCCTCCCAAAGTGCTGGGATTACAGGAGTGAGTCACCATGCCTGGCCATGACATCCACTGTCCTTAACATTCACTCCACATCCTCCATTTCATGGCAAGCTAGGTTCTTCCTAAATGTTGTTAGTTGCTTGGACTAGAATGAAAAATTACTTTTTGACAATATAATAGATTTCTCCCAACCTTTCTTGGCTGACTTCTTAAAAAGCAGAAGCAGAGTTATCATTATGCTCTCAGGAAGAGCTATTTATGTAATGCAACACAATTCTTTTCTATAGTAATTCTGCTGCTAAAAATAGCCTATTCTAGAAGGTAGCTCCTCTTTTTTTCTAGCATGACTATATTTATAGACATGTTAAATGCCTTTCTTAGTGTCTCAGAATAAATCTCATGGTTTTATTTATTTATTTATTTTTGAGACAGGGTCTTGCTTTGTCACCCAGGCTGGAGTGCTGTGCTGTGGTCATTGCAGTCTTTACCTCCTGGGTTCAAGAGATCCTCCCATTTCAGCCTTCCGAGTAGCTGGGCCCACAGGCACCTGCCACCACACCCAACTAATTTTTGTATTTTTTTGTAGAGACAGGGTTTTGGCGTGTTGCCCAGGCTGATCTTGAAATCCTGGCCTCGAGCAATCTACCCCCTTCCAAAATGCTGGGATTACAGGCATAAACCACCATGCCTGGCCAATCTCGTAGTTTTAAATGGATGAAAAGCCAATGGTTCATAAGTTCATCTGATCCTTTTTACTCCCTCTCTTCCCTTTTGTTAGTGCATGAAAACTGGCAAATTCAGAGAGAAAAGACAACTAATATAAGGCACTAAATGGAAATTAAAGTAAGTTAAACAGAGGATTTTTTTAAAAAAGTCTGATTCCTGAAAGAGAGTGATAGAGCTAATGTGGCAAAATATGAACAACTGGTGAATTGGGCAAAAGGTATCAGAAAGCTTTTGTGCAATTCTTGTAGCTTTTCTATAAGTTTGAATTATTTAAAAATAAAGGGTTAAAAACATATCTGATCTTTTTGAGCTAAGTATTAGTAAAGAAGGCATCAACATCTAGTAGCTGCTGGGGATACAATGATGAATGACAAGTGGATCTTGCCCACGTATTGTTCAGTCTAGAAGGAGAAAGAGACATGTAAATAAATGTCTTGAGTTAATGAAGTGGGGCTCCTTTGTTTCAGCATCCACTGTGGCACCAGTGAACAGATAACCAGGGTAACAAAGTCAACTAGAATAGCCTACTTGAATTCCAGTTCCTAACTAGCTTAATTTTTCACATTTCAGAACAAAAAGTAAGATTAAATGACATTTAGGTTTTTTCACAGCTCCTAAATTCCATAATTCAAAAAACATGATTTTCTTTTCTTTTCTTTTTTTTTTTGAGACAGAGTTTCACTCTTGTCACCTAGGCTGGAGTGCAATGGTGTGATCTTGACTCACTGCAACCTGTGCCTCCTGGGTTCAAGCAATTCTCCTGTCTTAGCCTCCCAAGTAGCTGGGATGACAAGCGCCCACCACCACACCTGGTTAATTTTTATATTTTTAACAGGGATGAGATTTCACCACATTGGCCCGGCTGGTTTCAAACTCGTGGGCTCCAGTGATCTGCCCACCTCAGCCTCTCAAAATGCTAGGATTACAGGCGTGAGCCACCACACCTGGCCATGAAAATATGGTTTGAAGCTTTGGGTGCATGTGTGGACCTTACTGACTGAGATTCCCTGTAGATGCTCTGGCTGGGCTATTCAGCTGGAAGACCTTCATAGTCACTAGCTTTAAGTTTTCCTATTCTGCTACATTTCTTGCCCCCTGCTTTCCAGCTTCCAAATTATGTTGCTGTTGTCTCTAATCCCATTCTTCCTGTCCTTGTGGGTTAAAAAAAAAAAAAATCTCTTGGCCAGGCATGATGGCTCACTCCTGTAATCCCAGCACTTTGGGAGGATGAAGCGGGCAGATAACAAGGTCAGGGGTTTGAAACCAGCCTGTGCAGTAGCACTACATTGGCTCACTGCAACCTCCACCTCCCATGTCCCAGTTTAAGCAATATTCCTGCCTCAGCCTCCCAAGTAACTGGGATTACAGGCATGCACCACCATGCCCAGCTACTTTTTGTATTTTTAGTAGAGATGGGGTTTCACCATGTTGGCCAGGCTGGTTTCGAACTCCTGACCTCGTGATCTGCTTACCTTGGCCTCCCAAAGTATTGGGAGTACAGGGGTGTATGTATTTTTTCTTTTTTTGAGATGAAGTTTCACTCTTCTTGCTCAGGATGGAGTGCAATGGTGCCATCTTGGCTCACTGCAACCTCCGCCTCCTGGGTTTAAGTGATTTTCCTGCCTCAGCCTCCCAAGTAGCTGAGATTACAGGCATGCACCACCATACCCAACTAATTTTTGTATATGTAGTAGAGATAGGGTTTCACTATGTTGACCAGGCTGGTCTTGAATTCCTGACCTCAGGTGATCCACCCACCTCGGCCTCCCAAAGTGCTGGGATTACAGGGGTGAGCCACTGTGCCTGGCCCAAAATCTCTTTACTTTGTATTACTGTTGTTATATTGGGCAGAAGTATTTGTCATGTTTCCCAGAAACGCTAACTGAAATTAATCAATGTTGTGCTATTTGTTTGCCATTCCTGACTCACACCTAATTCAATTCTCAAGACTTTCAGAGTTTGGCATTGCCTAACTTTCTCTTTACATCTTTTATTAACCCAGAGACACCACTGACCTGACCTATGGGCCCGGAGATGTGTCGTGGGGGGCTGCTCCTTAGGAACACCAGACCTCTTTGGCAATGTGAAAAGAGTTAGTCACTACCAATATGGTTTCCATCCTCATTATTTTTGTGCTCTTTTTGCTGTTCTACATTACAAAATAAACTCTTATTACAAAAACTGCTTATAAATTAGCCTTATATCACTTCAGGAAAAAGTTCTTCCACTAATCTAGTCTACTGGAAAGCTGTGGCACCAAGAAGCCACTAAAAGGCATTCTGTGGAGCTATATTCACACAGACCTTCTGGTTGGACCTAGAAGTCACTGGTTTCCCTGGTCCTGGAGGACACACTCTGAATCCTGGTTGCAAGTCAGAATTAACTACAAAATGTTTTTAAAAATAGCTGATTCCCAGCCTTCACTGCAGTCCAATTAATTGAGAATATCTGGCAATGGAGCACAGACAATGGTATTTTTTGAAAAAAGAAGTTTATTAAGAAAGTAAAGGAAAAGGAACGGAAAAAGAATGGCTACTCCATAGGCAGAGCAACACCACAGTGGCATTTTTTTTAGGCTGCCCTGGGGATTCTCAAGTGCACCAGGGTTGAGAGCCCTGACTTAGGGAGCATCCTGGTGGGAAGGGCTTGGCTGATGCTTTTGGAGCTGCTCCCAAGCTTGTTAAGCTTCCTCCTCTTGTTGGAGTCAGTCCAGAGGAACTCAGGTTGCTTCACTTCCACTTGAGAACTTGCAAATGAAGCAACAAAATCCTTCCATATTTTTCCTTCTGAGGAAATTGTTTGACATATTTATGTTTTTAAAGGACTTATGCCTTGAGCATGGCTGAGGAATTATACAGCATACCTGGCTTCATGCTTCCAACCTTGAGCAGGTGCATAACATCTCTTAGCCTCAGTTTCCTCCTCTATAAAAGAGGGAATAAGGTCGGGTGCGGTGGCTCACGCCTGTAATCCTAGCACTTTGGGAGGCCGAGGTGGGTGGATCACCTGAGGTCAGGAGTTCAAGACCAGCTTGGCCATCATGGTGAAGCCCTATCTTAAAAAAAAAAATTATATATATATATATATATATACATATATAAAGAGGGAATAAAAATATCATAGTGGTCAATAGATAGCAGTTCTTCTAGTTTTTAATTTTTTATTTGTTTTATTTTGTTCTGAGACAGTGTATTAGTCCATTGTCACCCTGCTATAAAGAACTACCTGAGAACCTGGGAAGTTGAGGCTGCAGTGAGCTGAGATTGCACCCACTGCACTCCAACCTAGGTGACAGAGTGAGACCCTGTCTCAAAACAAAAACAAAAACTATCTGAGACATGGTAACTTATGAAGAAAAGATGTTTAATTGACTCACAGTTCCACAAGCTTAAGAGGAAGCATGATTGGGAGGCCTCAGGAAACGTACAATCATGGTGGAAGGTGATTGTAAGTGGTGAAGGGGAAGCAAACACCTTCACATGGCAGCAAGAGACAGAGCAAAGAGGGAAGTGTCATACACTTTTAAACCATCAGATCTCATGAGAACTTACTATTGCGAGAACAGCAAGGGGGAAATCCACCCCCATGATCCAATCACCTCCCACCAGGCCTCTCCTCCAATTCAACATGATATTTGAGCAGGGACATAAATCCAAACCATATCATTCTGCCCCAGCTCTTCCCAAATCTCATGTCCTTCTCACATTACAAAATACAGTTATCCCATTTCAACAGTCCTGCAGATGTTCATCATTTCAGCACTAACTTAAAAGTCCACAGTCCAAAGTCTCATCTGAGACAAGGTAAGACCCTCTGTCTATAAGCCTGTAAAATAAAAAACAAGTTAGTTACTTCCAAGATACAATGGGAGTACAGGCATTGGGTAAATGCCCCCATTCCAAATGGGAGAAATTGGGTAAAACAAAGGGGCTACAGGCCCCATGCAAGTCCGAAACCTGGCAGAGCAGTCATTAAATCTTAAAGCTCCTAAATAATTTCCTTTGACTCCATGTCTCAAATCCAGGGCACACCAATAAAACAGGTGAGCTTCCCAGGCCTTGGGCAGCTCTGCCCCTGTGGCTCTGCAGGGTACAGCACCCCACAACTGCTTTCACAGCCTGGGATTAAGTACCTGCAGCTTTTCCAGGTACACAATGTAAGCTGCTCATGGAGTTACCATTCTGGTGTCTGGAGGATGGTAGCCCTCTTCTCACAGCTCCACTAGGCAGTGTCCCAGTGGGGACTCTGTGTGGGGGCTCCAACCTGACATTTCTCCTCTACACTGCCCTGGTAGATGGGCATGTGCATAAGGGCTCCACCCCTGCAGTAGACTTCAGCCTGGACACCCAAGCATTTCCATACATTTTCTAAAATCTAGGCAGAGGTTCACAAACCTCAGTTCTTACCTTCTGCACACCCATGAGCACAACACCACATGAAAGCCACCAAGGCTTGGGGCTTGCACTTTCTGAAGCCATAGCCTGAACTGTACCTTGGACCTTTTTAGCCACAGCTGGAGCTGGAATGGCTGGGATGCAGGGCACCATGTCTGGAGGCTGCACAGAGCAGCTGGGACCCTAAGCCTGGCCCATGAAACCATTTTTCCCTTCTAGGTCTCCAGGCCTATGATGGGAGGGGTGGCCATGAAGGCCACCCATGAGACATTTCTAAAATACCCATGAGACATTTTCCCCACTATCTTGGCTGTTAACATTTGGCTTCTCTTTACTTATGCAAACTTCTGCAGTTGGCTTGAATTTCTCCCTAGAAAATGGGTTTTTCTTTTCTATGACATGGCCAGGCTGCAAATTTTCCAAACGTTTGTGCTTTGCTTCCCTTGTAAATATAAGTTCCAGATCGGTTGCAGTGCCTCAAAGTGTAATCCCAACACTTTGGAAGGCCAAGGGAGGAGGATCACTTGAGGTTAGGAGTTCAAGACCACTCTGGTCAATATGGTGAAAACCTGTCTCTACTAAAATAATACAAAAAAATTAACAGAGTTGGTGGTGCATGCTTATAGTACCAGCTACTTGGGAGGCTGAGGCAGGAGAATTGCTTGAACCCAGTAGGCAGAGGTTGCAGTGAGCTGAGATTGTGCCACTGCACTCCAGCCTGGGTGACAGAGTAAGACTCTGTCTCAATAAATAAATAAATAAAAATAAATAAAAAATGAAAAAATAAATATAAATTACAGTTTCAGATATCTCTTTGTTCACACACATGTGTGTACACTTTTAAAAACAGCCAGGTCACAACTTGAATGCTTTGCTGCTTAGAAATTTCTTCTGCCAGATACCCTAAATTATCTCTGTCAAGTTCAAAGTTCCACAGATCTCTAGGGCAGGGGCAAAATGCTGCCAGTCTCTTTCCTGAAGCATAAAAAGAGTGACCTGGCTGGGCATGGTGGCTCACGCCTGTAATCCCAGCACTTTGGGAGACCGAGGCAGGCAGACCATGAGGTCAAGAGATCGAGACCATCCTGGCCAACATGGTGAAACCTCGTCTCTACTAAAAATACAAAAATTAGCTGGGCATGGTGGCGTGCGCCTGTAATCCCAGCTACTCAGGAGGCTGAGGCAGAATTGCCTGAACCTGGGAGGCGGAGGTTGCAGGAGGTTGCAGTGAGCCTAGATCGAGCCACTGCACTCCAGTCTGGCTCCTGGCATTGGAGTAAGACTCTGTCTCAAAAAAAAAAAAAAAAGAGTGACCTATACTGCAGTTTTCAATAAGTTCCTCATATTCATCTGAGACCACCTCAGCCTGGGCTTCATTGTCTATATCACTACCGCATTTTGGTCAAAGTCATTCAACATGTCTTGAAGAAGTTCCAAATTGTCCCACATCTTCCTGTCTTCTTCTGAATCCTCCAAAGTGTTCTAACCTCTACTCATTACCCAGTTCCAAAGTCGCTTATCACATTTTTAGGTATCTTTATAGCAGTACCCGACTCCCTGTACCAATTTTCTGTATTTTAGTCTGTTCTTACATGGCTGTAAAGAACTACCTGAGACTGGGTAATTCATGAAGAAAAGAAGTTGAATTGACTCACAGTTCTGCAGGCTTAGCAGGAACCATGACTAGGAGGCCTCAGGAAACTTACCATCATGGCAGAAGGTGCAGGGAAAGCAAGCGCCTTCTTCACATGGCAGCAGAAGAGAAAGAGAGAGAGAGAAATAGGAAGTACCACACACTTTTTTTTTTATTTCGAAGTGGAGTCTCGCTCTGTCACCAGGCCGGAGTGCAGTGGCGTAATCTCTGCTCACTGCAACCTCTGCCTCCCGAGTTCATGCACTTCTCCTCCTTCAGTCTCCCGAGTAGCTGGGACTACAGGCACACTACCACGCTTGGCTAATTTTTGTATTTTTAGTAGAGACAAGATTTCACCATATTGGTCAGGCTGGTCTCGAACTCCTGACCTCAGGCGATCCACCTATCTTGGCCTTCCAAAATGCTGGGATTACAGGCATAAGCCACTGTGCCTGGCCTGCCACACACTTTTAAACCATGAGATCTCATGAGAATTCACTACCATGAGAACAATAGAGGGAAATTCACCCCCATGATCAAATCACTTCCCACCAGGCCTCTCCTCCAAATGAGCATGAAATTTAGGTGGGGACAGAAATCCAAACCATATCAGATAGGGTCTCCCCCTGTTGTCCAGACTGAAGCACAGTGGCACAATCATGGCTCACTGCAGCTTTGACCTCTAAGGTTCAAGCAATCCCGCAACCTCAGCCTCCCGAGCAGTTGGGACTACAGGTTCATACCACCATGCCCAGCTAATTTTAGTATTTTTATAGAGAGAGGGTCTCACATGTTGCCCAGGCTGGTCTCAAATGCTTGGGCTTAAGGCATCTTCCCACCTCAGTCTCCCAAAGGGCTGAAATTATACTCATGAGCTGCTGTGCTCAGACTGTTTATCATTTTTATTAAAAAAAATTTTTTTAAGAGATAGAGTCTATTATCTGTTTTCACGCTGCTGATAAAGACATACCCAAGACTGGGCAATTTACAAAGGAGAGAGGTTTAATGGAGAACTCATAGTTCCACTTAGCTAGGGAAGCCTCACAATCGTGGCAGAAGGCAAGGAGGAGTAAATCACATTTTACATGGATGGTGGCAGGCAAAGAGAAGAGAGCTTGTGCATGGAAACTCCCCATCAGGTCTCGTGAGACTCATTCACTATCACTAGAATGGCAAAGTAAAGACCTGCCCCCATGATTCAATTACTTCCCAATTACTTATTGAATTCCCACACAACATGTGGGAATTCAAGATGAGATTTGGGAGGGACCACAGCCAAACCAGATCACAGAATCTCACTCTGTTGCCCAGGCTGTAGTGCAGTGGTGCCATCATAGCTCGCTTAGGCCTCTCACTCCTGGGCTCAGGTGATCCTTCCACATCAGCCTCCTGAGTAGCTAACTATAATCTTCTAGTGTTTAAATAATAAAAATAAAAATGGCTGGTGCGGTGGCTCACACCTGTAATCCCAGCACTTAGGGAGGCTGAGGCAGGTGAATCACCTGAGGTAAGGAGTTTGAGACCAGCCTGACCAACATGGTGAAATCCCATCTCTACTAAAAACACAAAAATTAGCCAGGCATTGTAGTGCATACCTGTAGTCCAAGTTACATGGGAGGCTAAGGTAGGAGAATCACTTGAAACTGGGAAACAGAGGTTGCAGTGAGCCGAGATTGTGTCACTGCACTCCAGCCTGGGCGACAGTGTGAGACTCTGTCTGCAAAACAAAAATAAATAAATAAAAATAAGAATTAAAAAAGAGGAAAAATAAGAGCCTAAAAATGTGCTACCAAGGTAAAAGGTAATACCAAAAAGCTACCTGGTGTCTGGCAGGAATGCTGCAAGAATGTTATTGTATAACAATGCTTCCCAAACGTGAATGTTCCTAGAAATCACCTGGAGATTGTGTTAGGATGCAGATTCTGATTCAATAGGTCTCAGGTAGGCCTGGGAGTCTGCATTTCTAATGCGCTCCCAAGTGATGCTGATGCTGCTGGTCCAGGGACCTCAGTTTAATGAGTAAAGTAGAGGACATGTGTGCCATGGTATCTGCCTTACTTGATAACCCATCGTAGCTGAAACTGATCTTCCTCCTCCATGGTCCTCCATTCAGGACTTTTGTGAGGAGTAGAGAGGAGAGCATATTGATTGGCCCCACAGTTGGCTTCTGACTCAAGGAGAGGTATTTCATAGGCTAGGCTTCAAAATACACGATGCCAGGACCTAAGACAGCTATGGCAATTAGCTGAGCCACTTGGAATTTGCACGAAAGCACAGGCCAGGCCTCAGAGGTACTAACTATAACTCCTAGGGGGCCAGATAGGTTTGATAATTCCATTCATTCCATGTGTCCAAAACACTCCCTCCCCTTTTCTTCACATAGTCTGGATACATTCACTTACTCATTTATTCCTTCGACAAATGTGTATTGAGCACCTACTCTACTGGAGGCACAGTTCTGGGCTCCAGAGATACAACAGAGAGTAAAATAAGGCCCCTCATCTCAGGAGGTCTGCATTCTAGTGGAAGACTTCTTTACAGACAAATTGGTGTATGAATTATATATGCTTCCAGGTGATAAAGAAAATGAGAGACTAATGAAAAATATTCCTTAATTTTTTCACAATTATACTTTACAGCAGGGGTCCCCAACCCTCAGATTGTGGACTGGTATTGGTCCATGACCTATTAGGAACTGGGCAGCACAGCAGGCAATGAGTGGAGGGCGAACAAGCGAAGCTTCATCTGTATTCACAGTCCCTCCTCACGACTCGCATTACCACCTGAGCTCCGCCTCCTGTCAGATCAGTGGTGGTATTAGATTCTCATAGGAGCATGAATCCTATTGTTAAGTGTGCATGCAAGAGATCTAGATTGCATGCTCCTTCTGAGAATCTAATGCCTGATGATCTGTCAGTGTCTCCCATCACCCCTAAATGGGACTGTCTAGTTGCAAGAAAATAAGTTCAGGGCCCCCACTGATTCTACATTATGGTGAATTGTATGATTATTTCATTATATATTACAATGTAATATTAATACTAGTAGAAATAAAGTGCACAATAAATGTAATGGCACTCAAATCATCCCAAAACAATGCCCCCCACCCTGGTCCGTGAAAAAATTGCCTTCCAGGAAATTGGTCCCTGGTGCCAAAAAGGTTGGGGCCTGCTGCTTTAGAGGGCATCTATCTTTAAACAACATTATCTGAAAATGGCGTGGGATATGTTGTTGGTTCCCACTTAAATGCTGAGCATTTTTTAAGTACTATTTTGTAGGATACAAAAGAAAGTCACATATTTATATTGAATGTGTGAACTTAAAAGAAAGACTACAAGTTGGGGGGTTGGGGCAAAAAAAAAAAAAAAGAAAGACTACAAGTCTTTTTATATGGCATTTAGTAGGAAAATAACAAAACCACGCATATATTTTAAGACCTGCAGAATTCTTAGCAGTGTTTTATAAAGTAATAGTTAATGCATTAAATGAAGCAATCAGAAGCATTTGGAATTCTGACATTTCAAACCTGTCCTCATTTTCTTTTTTCTTTTTTTTTTTTTTTGAGACAGAGTCTTGCTCTGTCATCCAGGCTGGAGTGTAGTGACGCAGTCTCGGCTCACTGCAACCTCTGCCTCCCAAGTTCAAGCAATTCTCCTACCTCAGCCTCCTGTGTAGCTGGGACTACAGGTGCCTGCCACCACGCCCAGCTAATGTTTTTGTATTTTTAGAGAGATGGGGTTTTGTCATGTTGGCTAGGCTGGTCTTGAACTCTTGACCTCAAGTGATCTGCCTGCCTTGGCTTCCCAAAGTGCTGGGGTTACACAGGTGTAAGCCACGGCACCTGACCTGTCCTTGTTTTCTACATTATGAAGCAGTAAAGCATAGCAGTTGAGAACATAGGTCTTGGGGTCAACTATACTTTGGTTCTAATCTCAGCTCTGCCTCTTGGGAGCCCTGTGGCCTAGGGAAAGTTACTTAACCTCTCTGAGGTTTACTCTCCTCATCTGTAAAGTGGGAATAATAATAATATCGCCTTCACAGGATATTATTATAGGGGTTAAATAAAACAATCTGTGTGCAATTCAATATCTACTGGCTTTTATGAATTGCTGTACTCATAAAGAGACTTGCAGGCTGGGTGCAGTGGTTCATGCCTGTAATCCAAATACTTTGGGAGGCTGAGGCAGGATGATCAGTTGAAGTCAGGAGTTTGAGAACAGCCTGGTCAACATATTGAGATCCTGTCTCCAAAAATTTTTATTTTTATTTATTTATTTATTTCACCTGGGTGCAGATGTGCTAAGACTGAAAAGGTCATTAGCCAAAATTTTAAAATAAGAGGTTAAAAACATAAAAAATAAGAGATTCTCTCCCCATTCCTTCTACAGTGACCCTGTGTCACTATTTGGAGTAACCAAATGGGTGCTTCCCAGTGCCCATGATGGCCGCCCCCAGCCCCTGCTGCCAACCTGCCTCTTCTCCAGGTTTGGATCCTCTCCATCCGAGTTGCTGTCTGTGACTTCATGGTGCTACACTTTGAATCCCTACCCCCAAGCTGTGGTCTCTGGGTACCCTTAATGCTTCCAAGTCTCAGAGTCCAAGAGCAGTGCTGGGGCAAGCAGAAGAGGGAGAAACGGGCTCTTCCTTTCCCTTCTCTGTGTTGGCAGGTCTCTCAAAGCCTCTCTTGAACAATTCCATCAATGTCTGCCTCTAACTCTCACAAATGAGCTCCAAACCAGCCCAAGGGAGGAGGTAGGATCTTTTGCTCTCCTTCCATTCTCCAGTTCCTTAACTTCAGCTTCTCGCCTTCTCTGAATGAGCTCAGTGAGTTCCTGTGGGAATGACTTTCTCTCCACATTCTCAGTTTCAAAATAAAAACTCCCTTACATATGAATGCAAATATGTTAACTGATACTGACCCAGGTATAGGGGTTCATGATAAAAGAAGGGTGTCCATGCTGTCTATAGCCACCAGACAACAAATGCCCTGACTCACACGCATTTAAATGTTGACTGCACTTTATCCTATAGGAGTTGCATGACGACTCTTTTGCAACTTTGAGTAGTATAAAGAATAATGTTGTGCACAATGCACTCTACTAGCGACACTCAATTTTTTTGTTACCAACAGAACAAATCGATTTCACAGACATACTGTCAAATATTTATTAATAAGATTTTGTGCAAAGGACATAAATAGGGTGCTGTTTGTACTTTTCTTTCCCAGTTGATGCGATAAACAATATTAATTCTCAACTCCTAATGATCTGAATGATTTTTGAGGCTAATGAACGGAATTCAAGGTTGGGACTCAGAAAAAAATAATAGAGAGGGTCAATTTCTTCTGAATGTCACAATGAGCTCAGTGAGTTCCTGTGGGAATGACTTACCTAAGCAATCGGATTTCAGGGATCACCAAAATCACTGGATTGACCATAGTGCAGTCCAACAGGACATTTGGAAACAGATCAAACTCCAAGGAATGGTGAGTGTGTCCCTGGATATCACACAGAAAAGAGTTTTGGTGAATAAAATAGTCAGGTTGCATGTTTTTATGTAGAGTGTATTTTGCTGAATGTTTGATTTTTTTTATTGTGGTAAGATATATATAATGTAAATTTATCATTTTAACTAGTAAGTATACAGTTCTGTGGCATTAAGTACATTCCCATTGTTGTACAAACTATCACTACTATCCATTGCCAGAACTTTTTCATCATCCCAAACAGAAACTCTATAACTATTAAAAGATAACTCCCCAGACTGGACGCGGTGGCTCATGCCTGTAATCCCAGCATTTTAGGAGGCTGAGGTGGGCGGATCACTTGAAGCCAGGAGTTTGAGACCAGCCTGGCAAACATGATGAAATCCTGTCTCTACTAAAATACAACAATTAGCCATGTGTGGTGACAGGTGCCTGTAATCCCAGCTACTGGGGAGGCTGAGGCAGGAAAATTGCTTGAACCTGGGAGGTGGAGGTTGCAGTGAGCTGAGATCACGCCACTGCACTCCAGCCTGGACCACAAAGGGAGACTCCGTATCAAACAACAACAACAACAAAGATAACTCCTCATTTCCTCCTCCCTCTAGGCCCTGGTAATTACCATTCTACTTTAGTCACTATGAATTTGACTAATCTGGTACCTCATATAAGTGGATCATACAATATTTGTTCTATTGTGACTGGCTTACTCGCTTAGCATAATATCTGCAGGGTTCATCCATGTTGTAGCATCTATCACAATTTCATTCCTTCTTAAGGTTGAATAATATTCCATTGTATTTATATGTACCACATTTTCTTTATCCATTCATTCGTTGATGAACATTTAGGTTGAGCTCACTTTTTGGCTATTGTGAATAGTGCTGCTATGAACATGGGTATAGGGCAAGCTGAAAGGTACATTTTTGACTCATGGATCACTTTTCAGTTATCTCAAAGCACTTTGAAAATTTTTTTTTTTTGAGACGGAATCTCACTCTGTCACCCAGGCTGGAGTGCAACAGCCTGATCTCTGCTCACTGCAATCTCCACCTCCCAGGTTCAAGCAATTCTCCCACCTCAGCCTGCCAAGTAGCTGGGATTATAGGCACCTGCCATCATGCCCGGCTAATTTTTTTTTTTTTTTTGTATTTTTGTAGAAAGGAGATTTGACCATGTTAGCCAGGCTGCTCTTGAACTCCTGACCTCAGGCGATCCACCTGCCTCGCTCTCCCAAAGTGCTGGAATTACAGGCATGAGCCACTATGCCTAGCCTTGAAAATAACTTTCATATGAGGAAATTCAAAAGAATTCAAGTAAATTTCCCAAGATAATGTAGAGTTTTTATAATTACGGAACCATTAAAGGTAATATATTATAGGTCAAAAAGAAACAGAAATTATTGAATATGTTAGAAAAATATCAAGAAATAGCATTCTATTCATCGTGAGTGGAAGAATGCAAACCTGTTATTAGGTATATGCATAATACAGTTCAAAGATAGGTGTTTGCTCTTGGCTGGCTGCCTGCCTGACTTCATAATTCCATTTGCATTTAAATGTGGCCATAACATGGGCAAGAGGGACAATTTTGACCAAACTGTAGTGTTCCCAAGCCAGGTATACCATGCAATCCCATGCCTGTAACCCCAGCAATTTGGGAAGTTGCAGGAGGATCACTTGAGCTCAGGAATTTGAGACGAACCTGAGCAACATAGTCAGACGACCCCACCATCTCTACTAATTTTTTTTTAAATTATAGTGTTTCCTTAATAAAAAAATCTTGTCTTTCCTTTTCTATATTAATTCCAGTTCTCTGCTGCAGCTTTTGGCCTTCAGATAAAAACTGGATTGCATTTGGAAATATGTTTAGAACAAACCCACTAAAACAGTGTTTTTCAGTTGGAGAACTGTCTGAAACATTTGGCAACGTCTGGAGACAGTTTTGGTTGTCACAACTAGGGGAGTGCGACTAGCATCTAGTGAATAGAGGCCAGGGTACTGCTAAACATCCTACAATGCACAGGACAGCCCCCACAGGAAAGAATTATTCAGCCCAAAATGTTAGGGGTGCCACTGTCGGGAAACCCTAGTTAAATGAACAAAGTGTGTCAAACACGTATAATTAACCCAGAAAGAATTGGTATTTGAAAAAAGATGATAGCTGGGTGCAGCGGCTCAAGGCTATAATCCCAGCACTTTGGGATAAAGTGGGAGGATTGCTTAAGCTCGAGTTCAAGATCAGCCTGGGCAACATAGCAAGACCTTGTCTCTACTAAAAATAACAAATAATAAAATAGCTGGGCGTGATGATCTGGGTCTGTAGTCCCAACTACTCAGGAGGCTGAGGCAAGAGGATGGCTTGAGCTCAGATCAGGCTTCAGTGAACCAAGCATCCAGCTGCTGGACAACAGAGTAAGAACCTGACTCAAAAACAAAACAAAACAAACATGTAGAGTTATTATACATAACTGCACTCCACCTTGGGTGACATCCTGTATCAAAAAAAAAAAAAAAAAAAAAGAAAGAAAGAAACAAAAAAGAAAGGAGTTGATCAAAATGAAGCTATATTTCCAGTTCTCATAAGGTGCTCAGTTTAGCTGGTAATAGGGCTCCAATAGTTCCTTCCTTTCCTTCTCTTCCTTCCCTTCCCTTCCCCTCCCTTCCTCCCTCCCTTCCTTGCACCCTTCCTTCCTTCCTTCTTTCCTTCCTTCCTTCCTTCCTTTCTCCCTTCTTCCCTCCCTCCCTCCATCCCTCCCTTCCTTCCCTCCCTTTCTCCTTTCTTTCCTTCCTTCCCTCCTTTCTTCCTTCCCAACTTCTTTTTTTCCCTCCCTTTCTTTGTGGTGTAGTGATATGAGGAACACATATATCATCTGCTCTACTCATTTTGAAGTGCCATCGTTATTTTAAAGTGGTAGGGGTGGGACATGGTGGCTCACATCTGTAATCCCAGCACTTTGGGAGACTGGAGCTGGCAGATTACCTAAGGTCAGGAGTTCGAGACCAGCCTGGCCAACATGGTTCAAACCCCATCTCTATTAAAAATACAAAAGCTATCTGGGCATGGTTATGGGCACCTGTAATAATCCCAGCTACTCAGGCGGCTGAGGTGGGAGAATCGCTTGAACCTGGAAGATGGAAGTTGCAGTGAGCCAAGATCACACCACTGCACTCCAGCCTGGGTGACAGAGTGAGACTCCATCTCAAGAAGAAAAAAAAAGAAAAATTAAGTGGTGGTAGAAAGTATAATGGGTGGAGGGGTTTCAGATTGGAAGTCAGGCAGCCTGACAGTCCCACTACCTTGAATTAGAAAATATTGGACCAAGAGCAGTGGCTCACGCCTGTAATCCCAGCACTTTGGGAGGCAAGGTGGGCAGATCACAAGGTCAGGAGATTGAGACCATCCTGGCCAACGTGGTAAAACCCCATCCCTACTAAAAATACAAAAAAAATTAGCTGGGCATGGTGGCACACACCTGTAGTCCCAGCTACTTGGGAGGCTGAGGCAGGAGAATTGCTTGAACCCAGGAGGTGGAGATGGCAGTGAGCTGAGATCGCACCACTGCACTACAACCTGGGCGACAGTGTGAGACTCCATCTCAAAAAAAAAAAAGAAAAAGAAAGAAAATATTTGTCAAGAAAGTAAAGTGGGGGGGAAAAAAAGAAAGAAAATATTGACCATGTGACTGCAGGCATAGCTTTCCTGACCATCCGTTTCCCCCTCTCACAAATGGCCAGGGCCAGTTTTCATTGTGGGCTCTTCTCTGGCTTTATGAAGGGTTCCCTGAGGCCATCACTTTTAATTGGTTCATGCCTCATTTAAACTGGTGGGCTGCCCAAGCCCAGTATCTTTATTATCACCACAAAAAGTCGATAGAATAACTACATTGCCCACCTCAAATGGCTTGGAAGGATCTTGTGCAGTTACTGAAAATACTTTCAAAAGCATAACAACTATATACATGTGAGGTCCTGAGGAAAGGAATGATTTGAAAATACTAAAGATGACAACCCAAAGACCAAAATCTGCATGGTCCCATCTGGGGATTTAGGGCAAGGTTATTTAAAAAAAAATTTTTTTTAAGCTGAGTTTTTATTTTTTGCCGCCATTTAATTTGAGAGAAAACAAAGGCTATTATGGCCTTGAATTTTATCTCAGAGTTATTCAAATCCCTTTTTGGTCACAGGAGAGTAAATTATCACAGAAAAGAAAAAAAAATCTCCTAAATAATTGGGTCATCATGGCTTGTTTCCATGTGAGCTCTTCTGGGACAAGATTTAATCACTTCATAAATTGCATATGTTGATTGTGTTATGAATAATAATCCTGTGTGCCTCATTAAGCCCTAAATGCATGTTCTTGCATGAAACTCATTCCTGTTTTTGCCAGCCTGACTAGATGCATTGTCCGTGGAGTTCTGTCTTGGGAAACAGGTGCAGCCTGACTAGATGCATTGTCTGTGGAGTTCCGTCTTGGGAAACAGGTGCACTTGGGAAACAGGTGCGTCTTAGCCAGGTGCCAGATGTCTCAAGGGCAGTGAATTTATATGCTCATCAGTTTTGACAATCCATCCTCTAGATTAACCATCTAGACTTCTCTCCTTTCCCTCCCACATTAACTGGAGGATCAATTAAAATTAATAAAAATTACCAGATAGGAAAAGTAGCTTGCCTCCTGAGACTTGGGACAATCTGTCTTACACTATACTTAAGACTTGAGATGGAGTTTTACAAAAGGCAAGCCTGCCCTAATTTCTTCTAACAAACCATTTAAAATATATTTACTTGGAGCCAACTATTTTTTTCAATGCAGCAATGCAAAATAAACTATTGGCCAGTGTGGTGCCTCATGCCTGTAATCCCAACACTTCGGGAGGCTGAAGCGGGCGGATCCCCTGTGGTCAGGAGTTCAAGAACAGCCTGGTCAAATGGTGAAACCCTGTTCCTACTAAAAATACAAAAATATTAGCTGGGTGTGGTGGTGTGTGCCTGTAATTCTAGCTACTTGAGAGGCTGAGGCAGGAGAATTGCTTGAACCCAAGAGATGGGAGGTTGCAGTGAGCTGAAATCATGCCACTGCACTCAAAGAATAAACAAATAAATAAATAAACCATAGAAATTGAATGGATTTTCTTTTAATAATAAAGAATGTAATAAGGAATTCCCATCTGTTTTTTTTTTTATTTAATTTAATTTTTTTTTGAGACGGAGTTTCACTCTTGTTGCCCAGGCTGGAGTGTAGTGGCTTGATCTCCACCTCCCAGGTTTAAGCAATTCTCCTGCCTCAGCCTCCCGATTAGCTGGGATTACAGGCATGCGCCACCACGCCTGGCTAATTTTTTGTATTTTTAGTAGAGACAGGGTTTCTTCATGTTGGTCAGGCTGATCTTGAACTCCCGACCTCTGGTGATCCACCCACCTTGGCCTCCCAAAGTGCCAGGATTACAGGCATGAGCCCTTGTGTTCCTGGCCCTTTTAAATTAAATTAAATTTAGTTAGTTTTTTTTTTTTTTTTTGAGAAAGAGTCTTACTCTCTGTTGCCCAGACTGGAGTGCAATGGCATGTTCTCAGCTCACTGCAACCTCTGCTTCGTCTCTACTAAAGTACAAAAGATCAGCCAGGCATGGTGGTGCGCCCCTGTAGTCCCAGCTATGCAGGAGGCTGAGGCAGGGTGCTCACTTGAACCCCAGAGGTGGAGGTTGCAGTGAGCCGAGATCGAGCCACTGCACTCCAGCCTGGTGACACAGCAAGACTCTATCTCAAAAAAAAAACAAAGATAATAATATTGATTCTTGCAAGTAGCAGAGCACATTTCCCCATATATACAAGCATTGTACCTAGGGTGGATGCGTTTCTTCTTTTACTTTTGGGAACATCCTACTCTGTCTAGGGAGTAGCTGTTCTTTCACCACTTTACTTTCTTAATAAACTTGCTTTTACTTTGCACTGTGGACTCTCCCTGAATTCTTTCTTGTACGAGATTGAAGAACCCTCTCTTGGAGTCTGGATTGGAACCCCTTTCCTGTAACACTATCACCTTGGGCACATGTTCACAGGATCTACTGGGGCTGTGTCACAGACCATGGCCATTTGTATTTGGCTTGGAATAAATCTCTTCAAATGATTTACAGAGTTTGGCTCTTTTTTTTTTTTTAAGACTCAGTCTCGCTCTTTTCTGCCAGGCTGGAGTGCAATGGTGCAATCTTGCCTCACTGCAACCTCCATCTCCCAGGTCCAAGTGATTCTTTTGCCTCAGCCTCCTGAAGAGCTGGGATTACAGGCGCCTGCCACCATACCTGGCTAATTTTTGTATTTTTAGTAGAGCCAGACTTTCACCATGTTGGGCAGGCTGGTCTCAAACTCCTGACCTCAGGTAATCCGCCTGCCTCAGCCTCCCAAAGTGCTGGAATTATAGGCATGAGCCACCAAGGCCAGGCTTTGATTCTTTTTGTCTACACACACTACTTCACAGTAGCATGGGAAACAATTTTCCATGGGTCTCTCACGTTTTTGCTTGTATACTAATCAGAGGCATTGACAGTCTTTCCTCCCTCCCTCCCTCCCTTTCTCTCTTTCTCTGTTTTTTTTTTTTTTTTTTTTTGTTTTTTTGTTTTTTTTGAGATGGAGTCTTGCTCTGTCACCCAGGCTGGAGTGCTGTGGCACAATCTTGGCTCACTGCAACCTCCACCTCCCAGATTCAAGCGATTCTTCTGCCTCGGCCTCCTAAGTAGCTGGGACTATAAGTGCGTGTCACCACGCCCGGCTAATTTTTCTATTCTTGTAGAGACAGGGTTTCACCATGTTGGCCAGGCTGGTCTTGAACTCCTGACCTCAGGTGATCCACCCACCTTGGCCTCCCAAAGTGCTGGAATTACAGGAGTGAGATACTGTATCCGGCCTTGTGCTAGCTTTTCAATGATAAGACTGCCTTGGAAGCTGGAGATTGCACCTTCTGCCAGAGCAGAATGTATGTTTGTTTGCTGTCCAGTATAATTAAGAGTATTCCCCAGGCTGGGCATGGTGGCTTACAGCTGTAATCCCAGCACTTTGGGAGGCTGAGACGGGCGGATCATGAGGTCAAGAGATTGAGGCCATCCTGGCCAACGTGGTAAAATCTCGTCTCTTCTACTAAAAATACAAAAATTAGCCAGGTATGGTGGTGCACGCCTGTAATTCCAGCTACTCAGGAGGCTGAGGCAGGAGAATCGCTTGCACCCGGTTGGCAGAGGTTGCAGTGAGCCGAGATCGTGCCACTGCACTCCAGCCTGGGTGACAGAGTGAGACTCAGTTTCAAAAAAAAAAAGTGTTTCCCTCCTGGGTGAAGGTTGGTCAATGTGTTTGCTTTTAGCCCACTATACAAAACTAGGGTTTTCTAAGCTAGGGATTTCTTTCCTGTAATGCAACCCCCCAGGTGTGCAGGCATCACCTGGGCCTCATTGTATCACCTTTAGGAGGAATTGGAGTTGGGGAACTAACGCAAGAAAATGATGATTCTTAGGCTATTACTATTGCTGTAATAAACTATCCTCTGACACAGATTTGTCTTTGGTCACCATCCACAAAATTGGCAGACTATTTGCAGCTACTAGCTATTTACAAGTAGAATAAAATCTCAAGCTCTTCGCAGTAATTGACAAAAAGCAGCTATTTATTAACATTCATAGAGACTGGGTACAATGGCTCATGCCTGCAATTCCAACACTTTAGGAGGCCTAGGCGGAAGATCCCTTGAGTCCAGAAGTTTACGACCAGCCTCGGCAACATACGGAGACCCCATGTCTATAAAAAAAAGTACAAAAATTATTAGCCAAGTGTGGTGGTGCACACTTACAGTCTCAGCTACTCAGGAGGCTGAGGTAGGAGGATTGCGTGAGCCGGAGAAGTTGAGGCTGCAGTGAGCTGTGATGGTGCCACTGCACTCCAGCCTGGGTGACAGAGTAAGACACTGTCTCACAAAAAAAAAAATAAAAAAAAAATAAAAAATAAAAAGCCAGGTACTGTGGCTCCTTCCTGTAATCCCAGCACTTTGGGAGGCCAAGGTAGGCAAAACATGAGGTCAGAAGATCAAGACTATCCTGGCCAACATGGTGAAATCCCGTCTCTACTAAAAATACAAAAAACTTAGCCAGGTGTGGCAGTGTGTGCCTGTAGTTCTAGCTCTCGGGAGGCTTAGGCAGGAGAATTGCTTGAACCTGGGAGGCAGAAGCTCCAGTGAACCAAGATTGCTCCATCGCACTCCTGCCTGGGTGACAGAGCGAGACTCCTCTTGTGCTCTCTTTGCCCTTCTGCCATGGAATAATGTGGTAGGAAGGCCCTCACTAGATGCCAGCCTCATGATCTTGAACTTCTCAGCCTCCAAAACCATAAGCCAGTAAATTTCTGTTTATTATAAATTTTTTAAAAAATCACATTAATTGGTGATCTAGAAGGAAATATTTTAAGCATTTTATATCTTGATATAATTGGTTGCTAGGCACAGTGGCTCACGCCTGCAATCCCAGCACTTTGGGAGGCTGAGGCGGGTGGATCACGAGGTCAGGAGATCGAGACTATCCTGGCCATGGTGAAATCCCATCTCTACTAAAATACAAAAAAAAAAATTAGCCAGGCGTGGTGGTGGGCACCTGTAGTCGCAGCTACTCAGGAGGCTGAGGCAGGGGAATCGCTTAAACCTGAGAGTTGGAGATTGCGGTGAGCCGAGATCGTGCCACTGCAATCCAGCCTGGCAACAAAGCAAGACTCCATCTAAAAAAAAACAGGGCCGGGCGTGGTGGCTCAAGCCTGTAATCACAGGACTTTGGGAGGCCGAGGCGGGCGGATCACGAGGTCAAGATATCAAGACCATCCTGGCCAACATGGTGAAACCCTGTCTCTACCAATATACAAAAATTAGCTGAGTGTGGTGGCGCACGCCTATACCTTGGGAAGGCTGAGGCAGGAGAATTGCTTGAACCCAGGAGGCAGAGGGTGCGGTGAGCTGAGATTGTGCCACTGCACTCCAGCCTGGTGCCTGGCGACAGAGCAAGACTGTCTCAAAAAAAAGAAGAAAAGAAAGTTTTGGGTTAATATGCAACTGATTACACATTTTTATGTTTAAATAATAAAAAATACGGAGGCAGGTAGGTCCCCTGAAGTCAGGAGTTTGAGACCAGCCTGGCCAACATGGTGAAACCCCGTTTCTACTAAAAATACCAAAATAAGATGGGCATGGTGGTGCATGCCTGTTATCTCAGCTAGTCAGGAGGCTGAGGCAGGAGAATCACTTGAACCTGGGAGGCGGACGTTGCAGTGAGTTGAGATTGTGCCACTGCAGTCCAGCCTGAGTGACAGAGCGAGACTCCATCTCAAAAAAAAACAAAAGAGAAAACAATAATACAAAACAGCATTCCCATTTGGGTTTTCACACCAAGCAGAAAAGTTTCTGCTTTTCAAAAGAGCTTCTCTGCTATTGAGTGAGAGACACCTGTGTATTCGTTCATGCCTACTGGTGTGTTGTTCTAGAAGTATCTTAATTCATCTTTCCAGGTGTAAACTTAGCATTCTCACAACCACCCCAAAACCAAGAGTCATATATTTTATTATTTTTCATCCCCCTCATACTTCCTATAATCTTCTGTTCAAGTATAATCACTATGCCAGTAAGGTGAATTGTACTTTCCAAAGATGGCAGCAATGATATCTCCCACACCTCAGGCTTTTGTGCAATGCGACCTTGTCACTCCCTTTGCAAGTGGTGGAGTCTATTTTTTTATTCCCTTAAATCTGGGAAGGCCCTGTGACTGCTCTGACAAATAGAATATGGCAGAAGTAACACTGGGGAAGTTCCTTTACTGGCCTGGCAGCTTTTCCTCGTGCCTCTTGGAACCCTTGTTTCTGGGCTGCTTCCTCGGAGCATTCAGCCTTCATGTTGTGAGAAGCCCAGGCTGCACAGGGAAGCTATAAGTAGATGGGTGCTCTGGGTGGCAGTCTCAGCTGTGCTCTTGACCAACAGTCAGCATCAACGACCAGACAGGTGAGAAAGCCATCTTAGACATCTAACCTAGTGGAGCCTTCAGAGGACTGCAGTTCCAGCTGGCATATGACTGCAACTACAAGAACTGAGCAAGAACTGCTAAACTAAACCCAGCCAACCCACAAAACTATAACAAAGTGTTATTTTAAGCGACATTGTTTTGGAGTAGCTTGTTGCATAGCCGTAGATAACCAAAACAAAGAGGCTCCTGAATAAAGAACTTCACTTGAGCACATAGTTTTAAACCAATCCTTATGTCCTCAAAGGAAGGAAGCAAGTTTTACTCATGATCCAACATGGCAGCTTGTGCTACTAGTAGACCTTATTTACGCATTTTTATGAATTGATAAATGTCTACAAAACCAAAATCACTATAAAGCACATATCTTCAACCCCAAACCAATTTTTTTTTAAAAGATGGGATTTCACCATGATGGCCAGGCTGGTCTTGAACTCCTGACCTCAGGTGATCCACCCACCTCGGCCTCCTAAAGTGCTAGGATTACAGGCTTGAGCCACTGTGCCCAGCCCAATTTTTTTTTTTTTTTTTTTTTTTATGAAATTTCCTCTGTTACCCAGGCTAAAGTATAATAGCACAATCACAGCTCACTGCAGTTGGCAGGCACGGTGGCTCACACCTGTAGTCCCAGCACTTTGGGAGGCCAAGGAGGGTGGATCACCTAAGGTCAGGAGTTCAAAACCAACCTGGCTAACATGGTGAAACCCTGTCTCTACTAAAAATACGAAATTAGCTGGGCTGGTGGCACATGCTTGTAAAAAATCCCAGGTACTCAGGAGACTGAGACAGAAGAATGTCTTGAACCCGGGAAGCAGAGGTTGCAGTGAGCCAAGATCACACCATTGCACTCTAGCCTGGGCAACAAAGCAAAACTCTGTCTCAAAGAAAAAAAAAAACTTATTTGCTAAATTTCAAACCAAGCACTTAGAAATAGCTCTTCTTCCTTAATTTAAATTTATCTGGTTTCCTTTTGCTTCCTCTTGGGCATGGCCAGATCTCCAGACCAGAATTCAGACAACCCATTTGACCACAAGTCTGGGCTCAAGTAGGCGGATATTCTGGAACTGGTTTTGCTATTGTTGGGCAACAATTTGAATCTGATGTTACTGTGGTGGCTCAGCATGGAGGCTCATTTGCCACTGTTTTGAAGGGCTTGAGAATGGTGATCATAATTCTGGGAATACAATCTTCAGATATCAGAGCATAAAGTGTTTTTGTCTCAAAAAATAGTCATTGGGAAACATAGCAGCAGACAGTGTTGGGGTTCAGAAGCCAATACCCTTACATATAGGGCTTCGACATGCTGAACTGAACCAGCAGCCTCCAAGTCTCTCTGATCTTCTCCCTGACTCCCACCCACCCACCATCTCTCCCAAAGCACAGTGAAATTCCTTTATCTGCCTAAGATCTGGAACCACCAGAAGGAACAACTGTTTTTTCTCCTCACCCCAGAGACCAAGAATGTAATCACACCTGAACAGACCCTTTCACAAGATAATGTACAAATTAATCTCTTTTCTCTGAGTCATTGTTTGTCCTTAGTAATCCCCTCAACAGAAACCCTCTTCCCCACTCCTGTAGACTGTTTTGCCAGGATGGTATATAAGCTTCTGAACTCCCTCCGGGTAGGTAATTACTTTGTGGTTCTTCCCATGTTCAAGTTCATAAAATTTGTATGCCTTTTCTCCTGTTCATCTGCCTTTGGTGAGTTGATCTTTTCAGCAACTCTTCAGAGGGCAAAGGGGAAGTTTCCCTTGGCCTCTACAACAGAATGCTCTCCACCCTCGCCATCAACCTTCATAGTGTGCCTCTACCCTCTCACTTCCTGTGCTCCAGTCTTGCTGATTTTGCAAGTCCTTAAATACATCATGTTCCTTCCTACCGCAGGACCTTTGCACATGCTATCTCATCCTGCCATATCCACTCTCCACTTTGTCAAGCCAAACTCAACATTTTGCATCAGTTCAAAGATGAGTTTCTCAAAGATGCTTTTCCTGACCTCTGCAGAATTGGTAAGGTGCCTCAGTTATATGCTCCAATTGCACCCTATATTTCTCCACAGCATGTTTTGTAAATGTAACTACATATCCTTAATTGTGTAATTACTTTATTTCTCCTAAGGTGCACATTTTTGACATGTTTATGACATAGCTTAACCTAAGCATTAACATGGCTTACTATTGTACTGCCATCATCAGCATAACTTTACCATTCCAGGAAACACTTACCCATGAAGATAAAAGTTGAAAATAATTTTATTATTGATTTCAGGGACTTCCAGAAAGACCCATCAACTCTTAAAATAATAAATCAAATGACAAATTGTATCCCAAGATTCTTTGAATCTATTGCCTCAAATTGCTATGCCTACCAATCCTAAATTATCATATCATGACTTTTCTTTTCCAGTATTAAAAGATTCTCGTTAAACCAAATTTTTACAGCTCAATAAATAGCCCAGTCTTGCCCTTACTCTCCTCTGAAATGCTACAAAGACTGTCTAGAAAGTGCTCTGCCTTACCACAATAAGCAAGAAACTAAATGTTGTCTTAGTGACATGTTGTTTTGGTGATATTTTGGGGAAGGTATTTTTGATACTAACACCTAATCAGTGTGTATATTTAATGTGGGAGCACATTTTATCTTTCCTGAAAAGCTGTTATTAAACCCACCATGGCAATCAATGGTGCCTTAGATTTGAGGAAATATAGTAATTGATTGATAGATCTCTCTCATGAGAATTTTTTGGTTTTTTTGAAACAGAGTCTCAGTCTATTGCACAGGCTGGAGTGCAGTGGAGTGATCTCGGTTCACTGCAACCTCTGCTTCCTGGGTTCAAGTGATTGTCCTGTCTCAGCCTCCCAAGTAGCTGGGATTACAGGTGTGTGCCACCATACCCAGGTAATTTCTGTATTTTAGTAGAGATAGGGTTTCACCATATTGGCCAGGCTGGTCTTGAACTCCCCACCTCAAGTGATCTACCCGCCTCAGCCTCCCAAAGTGCTAGGATTATAGGTGTGAGCCACTGGACTCGGCCTCTCATGAGAATTTATGTTCTCCAGGAGGGTCTAGATCTAGTGTGTTTTGGAAAACTGGTATATCTCCATATCAGAACAGAATCAGTAATTAATACACAATTGAGTAAATGACTGGATCAATGAATTGTCATTGAAAGATCAACACAGGATGGATTTCATGGAGTATATAAAGGCGACTCTTACTGATAAGACTTCCTGGCTGACCCCTTTGTGGCAAAGTGAGTAGATAACTGCACTTTCTCACCCTTCTGCTCTAACCCAATTCCAGAGAATATCGCTCAATATATAACATTTTACATGGAGCTCTAATGTGAACTCATATTGTCATATAGCTGCTTATCTGGTGGTTCAGGATTCTGATTTGCCCAGTCTAGTTATGTGATATCAACATTACATGAAATAGAAGTTGTCCCCAGGGTTGCCATTGGCAAGGAAGTGAAAATGGGTTCCTTTGGGACACATAGCATGTTGTTATGGCTTGGTTGACAGAAGAGTATCAGCGACATCTAAGTAACCAGTGAGGAAGGCTGTGGTGCCACACTCACAGGTGGTGCCACAGCAGCAGCAATCTGTCACAAGAGAGCCATTATAGAGATTTATCAAACAATGGTTTGGTTGATACAAGCCTGTCATTGTTATATACATATTAGAATACAAGTGACCAGAGGACTGTGACTTGCTTTTTTATTGGGTTTATCTAGAAACTTCACACACTAAACATTTCCACAGTGCTTAAAACATCTCAGGCAAGTGCTTTGAGATATATAATTTTTTTATTTTTTAGAGATATGGTCTTTCTATGTTACCCACACTGGAATGCAGTGGCACCTGATATCCCCCAAACTCCTGGGCTCAAGCAATCTTCCTACCTTAGCCTCCTAAATAGCTGGGGCCACAGACACATACTGTGGGGCCTAGCGAAATATTTATTGTGTGTGTGTGTGTGTGTGTGTGTGTGTGTGTGTGTGTGACATGGAGTCTCGCTCTGTCGCCCAGGCTGGAGTGCAGTGGCGCGATTTCGGCTCACTGCAACCTCTGCCTCCTGGGTTCAAGTGATTCTCCTGCCTCAGCCTCCCATGTAACTGGGACTACAGGCACGTGCTGCCACACTTTCAGCTAATTTTTGTATTTTTATTTATCTATTCATTTATTTATTTATTTTTGAGATGGAGTTTCGCTCTTGTTGCCCAGGCTGGAGTACAATAGTGCAATCTCAGCTCATGGCAACCTCTGTCTCCTGGGTTCAAGCGATTCTCCTGCCTCAGCCTCCCAAGCAGCTGGGATTACAGGCATGCAACACCATGTCCTGCTAATTTTTTGTGTTTTTAGTAGAGACGGGGTTTCACCATGTTGGCCAGGCTAGTCTCGAACTCCTGACCTAAGGTGATGCACTTGCTTCGGCCTCCCAAAGTGCTGAGATTACAGAGGTGATCCACCATGCCTGGCTGGAAAGTGCACTTTAAACTGCATCTTTAGGATGAGCAAGACTTGAAGAAATAGAAAAAGGAGGCATGTTTCAGCACTAGATTTGGGAAAGGAGACAAAAGCAGAGGGAGTTTACATTTTTGAGACATCCTCTACGGAAGACACTTCCACAAACATCAGCTTCATCTAATCATCTCAAAAAATATGTAGGACCGTCATGGTACTGAGGGCCTTGACCTCAAGGGTACAAATATTATACTTATAACAATGAGACAACAGTAGATGTTAAGTTAGAAAACACTGAACCGAATATAATTAGGTGTGGCTCAGCTCTTATTTGCTGGTGAATTTCTTTTTCTTTTTTTTGAGGCAGATTCTCACTCTTTTGCCCAATCTGGAATGCAGTGGCATGATCTTGGCGTACTGCAACCTCTGCCTCCTGGGTTCAAGTGATTCTTCTGTCTCAGCCTCCTGAGTAACTGGGATTACAGGCACATGCCACCACACCTGGTTAATTTTTGTATTTTCAGTAGAGACAGGGTTTCCCCATGTTGGCCAGGCTGGTCTCGAACTCCTGACCACAAGTGATCCATCTGCCTCGGCCTCCCAAAGTGCTGGGATTAGAGGAGTGAGCCATCATGCCTGTCTTGCTGGTGAACTTCTTAGGTTCCAGGAACTAAGTCCTAAAGCTATCCTAATTGACTGAGATCAGGTAGGTGGGTGAGAGCTGGGTATGGTTGGAGGTATGTTCTAAAACAAGTTGTCCAGATTGGCTAGCTGAGCCCTGTGTCATCCCAGGCCCAGGGTATCTGGAATGGTTCTGAGCCCTATTTAGAGAATTTCAATTTGACTTTATCCAACATGCCTGTGGCCTACCCTGCCAATTGCTGAACATGATGGTGGCCTTGGCAGTACCTTGGCCTCATAGAAATATTTCACCATGGTATGTGCAAGCTTTGCAGAGAGAGAGAAAAAAATATTTCACCATGGGAGCTGGGAGTCAGGGAACTAGGTATTCAAGTGGATATTCCTTTCAGAGGCTCAAAGGCCTGGACTTCAGTATCTATGGTAGATCCCTTCCTTTGTCCATTCTTCCCACTGACTATGCCTGGATACATAGAAATTTCTTTCTTTCTTTCTTTCTTTTTTTTGAAATGAAATCTTGCTCTGTCGCCCAGGTTGGAGTGCAGTGGTGCAATCTCAGCTCACTGCGACCTTTGCCTCCTGGGTTCAAGCAATTCTCCTGCCTCAGACTCCCAAGTCTGAGGGATTACAGATGCCCACCACCGTGCCCGGGTAATCTTTTATATTTTCAGTAGGGACAGGGTTTCACCATGTTGGCCTAGGCTGGTCTGGAACTCCTGACCTCAGGTGATCTGCCTACTTTGGCTTCCTAAAGTACTGAGATTACAAGCATGAGTCACTGTGCCCGGCCTGAATTTCTTATCTGTTAGGCATCAAATGGATTATTCCTCTTCCTGGAAGATGGACTGATTTACTTTTGGCTGAGGAAAAAGTAAAAAGATTAGTTATCCCAAAGCTTATTAATATGACTGTTCTGGCAGGGCGAAGTGGCTCACTCCTGTGATCCCAGCACTTTGGGAGGCCAAGGCGTATGGATCACCTGAGGACAGGAGCTCAATACTAGCCTGGCCAACATGGTAAAACCCTGTCTCTACTAACAATACAAAAATTAGCCAGGTGTGATGGCACATGCCTGTAATACCAGCTACTTGGGAGGCTGAGGCAGAATTGCTTGAACCTGAGAGACAGAGGTTGCAGTGAGCTGAGATTGCACCATTGTACTTAACCTGGGTGACAAGAAGGAAACTCCATCTAAAAAAAAAAAGTTATTTCCTGAGAATCCCATCAGCAAATAAGTCCAATGTCTATTAGGTATAAAGCACTTTGCTAAATGCTGGTGAAAAAGGGTACAGAACAGTAAAGAAGGTGTCCTGCCCTCAAGGAGTCTATAGTCTAGCTAGAAAAACAAAACATATACATGTACAAAACATACACATGTAAAACTACAACTAATTTTACACTTATTGATATCCAATGGAATTTTCTGCCATGATGGAAATATTCTGGCTGGGCGAGGTGGCTCATGCTTGTAATCCCAGCACTTTGGGAGGCCAAGGCGGGCAAATCACGAGGTCTGGAGTTCGAAACCAGCCTGGCAAACATGGTGAAACCCCGTCTCTACTAAAAATACAAAAATTAGCCAGGTGTGGTGGTGGGCACCTGCAGTCCCAGCTACTAGGGAGGCTGAGGCAGGAGAATCACTTGAACCTGGGAGGAGGAGGTTGCAGTGAGCCAAGATCATGCCACTGCACTCCAGCCTGGCAACAGGTCAAGACTCCATATCAAAAAAAAAAAAAAAAAAAAAAAGAATATTCTATATCTGCACTAATGTGGTAGTCACTACCCACATGTAGCTGTTGAGCACTTGAAATGTGAATAGTGCAACTGAGAACTTTTAGCTTAATTTTAAATACTTTAAATAATCATATGTGTCTCATGGCTTCTTAATTGGACAGCTTAGTATGAGATATTCCATGAGCACTAAAAAGAAGAACCAGCCAGGCACGGTGGCTCACGCCTGTCATCCCAACACTTTGGGAGTCTGAGGTGGGCAGATCACGAGGTCAGGAGTTTGAGACCAACCTGACCAACATGGTGAAACTCTGCCTCTACTAAAAATACAAAAATTAGCCTGGTGTGGTAGCGCACACCTGCAATCTCAAAAAAAAAAAAAAAAAAAAGAACCGAAGAGATCAGAAAAAATAAAGGTCATTCATTTCAGGTCGATGTGGATAGGCAGGGCTTCCAGGAAGAGGTGTGACTGGAGTTGAGATCTTAAGGATATGTAGAATTCTGACAGGAGAATAAGTAGAAGATAATACTAGCTTCTGGAAATTTTCAGAGAACTGTTGAGGAAACCAGAGAGTAAATATGGAACAGAGTAGAGTCCTCCTCTGCCTTTCATTTCATTTATGGTGTTAAAAAGATCACTGGAGGCTGGTGACCTGTAATCTCAGCACTTTGGGAGGCCAAGGTGGGAGGATCACTAGAGCCCAGGAGTTCAAAATGAACATGGAGAAAACAGGGACACCTCATCTCTATCAAATATGTCTGTATCAAATATATATATGAAAGTTTACAATTATAAATCCCTTTTCTACCCTTTGAGATGTAAATCTACCACCCAGAATGGTTCTTCAAGGACCTGAAAGCCTCTCTTTGAAAGGCCGGCATTCAAGGAGATAACTCTTGTCCTTACTCCCTGATCAGTAGGTACCTTGCTGTAACTTGCATCACTGCCTCCTGTCATAAATATGCAAAAAGTTTATTTCTCCTCCAGATAAGTCCTAGTGAACATTTGCAGGTGGCCTAATCACATGGACCAGCCCCCTCTTAACATCCCCCAATGCCTTTCCCTTAGCACATCACAGCCTATAAAAAGTCTCCTGCCTTTTGCTTCCACAATGTTAAGTTCGGCTTAGACTGGGCACTCTTCCCTTTTGCAATAGTTATTTCTG
Source organism: Cheracebus regulus (assembly GCA_963574635.1). Classification (NCBI taxonomy): domain Eukaryota; kingdom Metazoa; phylum Chordata; class Mammalia; order Primates; family Pitheciidae; genus Cheracebus; species Cheracebus regulus. The sequence goes on along the minus strand of CAUYQU010009122.1, from coordinate 21,763 downwards.
GATAGTTCATCCTTACCACTTTGACTATTGCCTGGCTTTGTTAGTTCTGTATTTTTGTGCTGATTCAGAAGGGAAACAGTGTCTGCTATTCCTAGTACTTTCACACCAGGGCAGCTCTAAGTCTGACCTCAAGCCACACAGCGCTGCCTGTCTTCCTCCTCTGTCCCACTCCAAGTCCCTCCTTGCCTGTTCGCTCACTTGGGGTCCTGGTTCCCTTGCTGACAGGTAAACTGGATATCTCTGGATTATCTTTAGCTCTGCCCTTCGTGCCTTCAGATTCTATCTCCTCCTCTCCTGCATCTCCCCTTCTTTCACTTCTTGATGCAATTGCCCTAGGTCAGGATGCAACATCTCTTGCCTGAATGAATCTAATTACCTTTTTTTCCCCTCATTTATTTATTTATTTAGAGATGGGGTCTCCCTATGTTGCCCAGACTGGTCTCGTGGAACTCCTGGCCTCAAGTGGTCCTCCCATCTCTGCCTCCTACAGTGCTGGGATTATAAGTCTGAGACACCACACTCAGCCTTACTTATCTTTTAATTTTTTAATATTATTTATTTATTTTTATTGCATTTTAGGTTTTGGGGTACATGTGAAGAACATGCAAGATTGTTGCATAGGTACACACATGGCAGTGTGATTTGCTGCCTTCCTCCGCATCACGTATATCTGGCATTTCTAACTAATCTTCCTATCTTTAGTTTCCACAGAGCTCCTTCTAAAATACTGAACTGTGCCAGGCACAGTGGCTCATGCCTGTGATCTCTCTGGGAAACTGAGGGAAGTGGATCACGAAGTCAGGAGTTCAGGACCAGTCTGGCCAACAGTGAAATCCCACCTCTACTAAAAATGCAAAAATTAGCCAGGTGTGGTGGCAGGCATCTGTAATCCCAGCTACTTGGGAGGCTGAGGTGGGAGAATTGCTTGAACCCAGGAGGTGAAGGTTGCAGTGAGCCGAGATGGTGCCACTGGTCTACAGTCTGGGTGACAGAGCAAGACTCTGTCTCAAAAAATAAAATAAAATACTGAACTTATTACCTCACATCCCTTCCTTCTCATTACTCTTCTTGGCTCTCCACTGTCTACTGAATAGAGTCTAAACCCCTTAGCAGGCATCTGGGCTCCCCATGATCTGACCTTAGCCTAAGCTTCTCCCACCTCGTCTCCCATGGAACCTGTGATCACTATTTCTTAAATACACAGGCATTTCCACATATCTGTGATTCTGCTTACAACCTCTTGTCATTCTGGGATAAATGGCTTTCTCATTCCCATTTCTGCCAGTGATCAAAATTTTATTTTTTTTCAAGGCCTAACTCAAATATTACCTCCTTCAAGAAACTGTTCCCAATTGTTTGAGTTGGAATTGTTTCTTTCCTCTGTACTTCCACTTCCATTTTATTTTGTTTTTAGATGGAGTCTTACTGTCACCTGGGCTGGGGCTGGAGTGCAGTGATGCAATCTCAGCTCACTGCCACCTCTGCCTTCTGGGCTCAAGTGACCCTCCTGCCTCAGCCTCCCCGGTAGCTGGGATCACAGACACGTGTCACCATGTCCTGCTAATTTTTGTGTTATATTTTTGGTAGAGACGAGATTTCACCATGTTGCCTAGGTTGGTCTCAAACTCCTGAGCTCAAATGATCCATCCACTTCAGCCTCCCAAAGTGCTGGGATTATAGGCATGAGCCATGATGCCTGGCCCCACTATGTATGATTTTTTTAAATGTCATGTTCATAATTGAGGTATAATTTATGTACAGTTAAGTCACCCCTTTTTGGCACATAGTTTTTTCTTTTATTCTTTTTTTTTTTTTGATGGAGTCTTGCTCTGTTGCCCAGGCTGGAGTACAGTGCTATCTCAGCTCACTGCAACCTCCACCTCCCGGGTTCAAGCAATTTTCCTGTCTCAGCCTCCCCAGTAGATGGGACTACAGGCACATGCCCCCATGCCCAGCAAATTTTTGTATTTTGAGTAGAGACAAGGTTTCATCATATTGGTCAGGCTGGTCTCAGCACATGGTTGTAAGAGTTTTGACAAGCATACGCATTTGAGTTACTAATCATCACCACAATGAAGATATAGGATAGTTCACCAAACCCAGCTTGGGAAACAGTGAGACCCCATTTCTTTAAAAAATTTTAAAATTAGCTGGGCATAATGGCACACGCCTGTAGTCCCAGCTACTCGGGAGGCTGAGGCAGGAGAATTGCTTGAACCTGGGTTGCGGTGAGTTGAGATCATGTTACTACATTCCAGCCTGGGCGACAGAGTGAGACTCTGTCTCAAAAAAAAAGGAAAAAATAGGAAAAAAGCAAGCTAATGAACAAATGGACAAAGAGCCCTAGGATAATAACAATAGGGCAGCCAACAGAGCTCACATTAGTTTAATGAATTAGATTCTGAGTTATTCACTTGAACTAGAAATGTAACTACTTCTAAATACCTAAACATAAAATATATTAAAGTTTGAGCTGGGCGCAGGGGCTCACGCCTGTAATCCCAGCACTTTGGGAGGCTGAGACGGCCTGATCACCTGAGGTTAGGAGTTCGAGACCAGCCTGGCCAACACAATTCTCTACTAAAAATGCAATAAATTATCTGGGCATGGTGGTGTGCGCCTGTAATCCTAGCTACTCAGGAGGTTGAGGCCGGGGAACTGCTTGAACCCAGGAGGGGGAGGTTGCAGTGAGCCTAGATCAAGCCACTGCACTCCAGCCTGGGCGACAGAGTGAGACTATCTCAAAACAACAAACACACACACACACACAAAAATATATATATTAAAGTTTGAATCAGCAAAACTTTTAAAAAGTATGATTTTTAGCTATTTTAAATTTGGGAAGGAAGTCTTAATGTAATTGCACATAAATTTCACCTACCACTCCCAGGCTAAGCTGCCTCTGATCTCTTTGCATAATATTCTACAACACGATAGCTAAGCTATGAGCCTTTCTGTCCTCAGTACACAGCAAGTACACTTAAGACTTTCAAGAAAGCTGAGAGAAATAGATGTTGGGACTCAGGACATACTACCTCAAATATCACTCTGGGGGACTAGAATATGCCCTCCTAAAATATACTTCTTTGGTGGCATATTTTGAGCTGGTTATTCTGAGAAAACTGCAGACACAGGAGTAGCTCTGAAAAGCTTTCCTTTTGTAAAATAAATGTTATGTCTATAAAGGAAATCTACATTAGTAAAGTATCTGTATCAGAAAGAGGGCTGCCTCAAGATAACTTTTATTACCTGAGAGACTTTTTATCTGCAAGGCTGGTCAACCTTTCTTCACCTTGCATTTCCCCTCTTGCCCTCCTGTAGCTTATCACTGCTTCTCCCAAGGCCCCAAGCCCCATTCGTTTTGTAAGATGGAGTCTTGCTCTGTCACCTAGGCTGGAGTACAGTGGTGTGATCTCAGCTCACTGCAACCTCTGTGTCCCCCAGGTTGAAGCGATTCTCCCACCTCAGCCACCTGAGTAGCTGGGATTACAGGCACCCGACACCACACCTGGATAATTTTTTTTTTTTGAGGTGGAGTCTCACTCTATTTGCCCAGGCTGGAGTGCAGTGGCACGATCTTGGCTCACTGCAACCTCCACCTCCTAGGTTCAAGAAATTCTCCTGTCTCAGCTTCCCTAGTAGCTGGGATTGCAGGAACCTACCACCATGCTTGGCTAATTTTTGTGTTTTTAGTCAGGCTGGTCTTGAACTCCTGACCTCAAATGATCTACTCTCCAGGCCTCCCAAATTGCTGGGATTACAGGTGTGAGCCACCACACCCCAACAAAGTTTTGTATTGTTTTTGAGATGGAGTCTCTCTCTGTCTTCCAGGATGTAGTGCAGTGGGGTGATCTTGGCTAACTGCAACCTCTGCCTCTCGGGTTCAAGTGATTCTCCTGCCTCAGCCTCCTTAGTAGCTGGGATTACAGGTGCCTGCCACTACGCCCAGCTAATTTTTTTGTATTTTTAGTAGAGACAGGGTTTCACCATATTGGTCAGGCTGGTCTCGAACTCCTGACCTCATGATTCACCCACCTCAGCCTCCCAGAGTGCTGGGATTACAAGCATGAGCTACTGTGCCCAGCCACTGATTTTTGCATTTTCAGTAGAAATGGGGTTTCACCATGTTGGCCAAAATGGTCTTGATCTCCTGACCTCATGATCCACCCACCTCAGCCTCCCAAAGTGCTGGGATTACAGGTGTACACCACCATGCCCAGCCAGAGGTAATTCTTTGTTGGGAAAGAAAATAGTAAATTAAAGGAAGTTTGGAAGTATACTTCCCAGGGGAGGACAGATTGTATTTTTGGCTCAGGATGAGTTCTAGACACTTTTCTGAGGGTTTTTTGGTGTGTGTGTGTGTGTGTGTGTGTGTGTGTGTGTGTGTGTGTGTCTTTAATAGTGACCCAGGTCACAGTTTTCTGAGATTTTTTTTTCCCCTAAGATGGAGTCTTGCTTTGTCACCCAGGCTGGAGTGCAGTGGCATCTAGGCTCACTGTAACCTCTGCCTCCAGGGTTCAAGCAATTCTCCTGCCTCAGCCTGCTGAGTAGCTGGGATTACAGGCACACACCACCATGCTCGGCTAATTTTTGTATTTTTAGCAGATATGGGGTTTCACCATGTCGGCCAGGCTGGTCTTGAACTCCTGACCTTGTAATTGGTCGACCTCAGCCTCTCAAAGTGCTGAGATTACAGGTGTGAGCCATCATGCCAGGCCAGTTTTCTTAGTTTTTATTCTTTGAAATTACAATAAGCAGGAAGGGTCATAGACTTTAGGGTCCAGGGTAATGATCACTTTTTTGTGCCTATTACTGAACCATTCAGGATACTCCTTGGTTGGTGACGGTGTTCATTTCAGAAGCCAATATGTGAAGATACTTGTATAACTTTTGAAAATTTATCAACTAAGGCCTATGGCAGAATTTGAGGGTTAAGGGGTGTAATTAGTGTATAGGTAGAAATAAGTGCCTTCTTTTTATATTTTGGTGTTGTAGGAATTTATAGTGATTCTGCAGTAAGTCTCAGGAGACAATTTTCTTAGATCTTAGAAGTTGGAAGATAAACTTTGGACAATGTATTATACTCTGCCCTTTGTAATTAAATAACTCAAGATAATGTGTTAAAGTTTAGCGGAGATTTAAATTCCTGAGCTGATTAAAGAGAGCTGTTAAGACCACAGGTTTTTAAAAAATGAGTTAATAAATAATGCTCTCAGAAATTGTAGGCATTATATAGTGATGAATTGCATGTTTTTATTGTTTATTATTTTCCAATCTTGCAGAATGGCTCAGGATTAGTAACAACTGAAAATAAGACATTACAACTCAACTTGAAGGCTGGCACGAAGGGAGGACTTGGATTTTAGGCTGGCTCTGGGCTGTGTCCCTCCCATTCATGGAATGTGGAGCCACTGAAGGTTGTGGGGTCACGGTAGAGGTGCTGTCTCAGAAAGATCCCATTGTGTGCGCAAATGGGCTGGGGCAGAGAAGAGAGAGGCAGAGAACATTAGGAGACTATGCAATATCCAGGCTGACGAGTTAAGACAGGGGCGGCAGTAAGAAAGTGCAGAAATCAAAGAAAATGGTAGTGCGCGGGGCCAAGGATGGATGATGACCGAACCAAGGTGGGGCCGGGTGAGAAGTGAAAGAACCGCTCCGGGTTGTCCAGGGACCCCCTTGATTTCCCTTCTGTCCTTAGAGCGGACGTCCTCCGACTAGCCAGCCGGGTGGCGCAAGCCTCAAGCTGGTCAGGTCAGCAAAAGCCGCACGGGAGGCATGAGCCACCACGCGTGTCCCCCGGCCCCCTCCCCGCCCCTGCACCCCGGCAGTCTCTCCGGTTTGACCACTCCCTCCTGTCCCACCATTCCCTCCGGTCTCCCGCCTCCCCCGACCCCCAGCCTCCGTCGGCCGCCGGCACCACCCTCCGCCCCTCTCCGCCCCTCTCCGCCCCCTCCCGCGTGGGGCGCTTACTCGCCCGGCTGCCACGTCTCACTGCTGACATCACCGGTGCCGCTCGACCTTAGCCAATCCGCCAGGGGGAGTCCGAGCGAAGTCCTAGCCAGCGAGTCAGAGGGGAGGGGAGCAAGGAGGGGCGGAGGGTGGGGAGGTGAGGGAGTAGGGAATGGGGCGGGCGACAACCCTTCAAGTACGCATGCTCCAAACGCGCGGGGCTTGGCGGGAAGTTGAGTCCTGGCCTCCGCTCCGCACCGTCTGTTTTCAGCTGGCGTAGCCGCGCTCACGACTCCCATTCCCGGCATGCCAGGCGGTGTGGCCGCCCTCCGGCTGTGTAAAGGCTCCTCGGTCTAAGGCTTCCCTATTTCCTGGTTCGCCGGCAGCCATTTTGGGTGGAAGCGATAGCTGAGTGGCGGCGGCTGCTGATTGTGTTCTAGGGGACGGAGTGGGGGAAGACGTTTCTTCTCCCGGAACAGCCTATCTCATTCCTTTCCTTCGATTACCCGTGGCGTGAAGAGTTAGGGCGGCGGCTGCGGCAGCAAGGGCGGCGGTGGCGGCGGCGGCAGCTGCAGTGACATGTCCAGCATGAATCCCGAATAGTGAGTTCAGGAGAGCACCGGTCGGCTGGGTCCGTGGGCCAGCTTGAGGGATCTTAAAGGGGGCGAGGAGGGTTGGGGCGGAAGTCGGAGCCTCAACTGGGGTGAGGCGAGGGTGACGGGTCAGGAGAGGCTGGCGGCCGGGAGCCGGGCCCTATTGTCTGACGCGGAGGGGCGGCCGGGCGGGGGAGGGGTCGGGCCGGAGGGGTGAGACGCCCGGGCCTGGACTAGGTCAGGTTAGAGGGCCTGAGTGGGGCGGGTGCTGAGGAACTGTGCCGAGGGACCTGAGGCGGTGTGATAAGGGTAGCTTTTCTCGGAGGCAGTGACTTTTGAAGGAGGACTTATTTCTGAGGGGAGGGGATGGCGTGGGAGAGCCCTCCTAGAGGGCACTGGCAGACCCTGCGCCCGCACTCTGCGGAACTGTCAGGATCCTTAGGGTGGAAACCAGCTTCACTTGCAAATCCTGAGCTTCTTGGCTCCCTCTCCTTCCATCCTCTTCGCCAGGTTTCAGGTAATATGGATGCTTTTCGGGACTGCGTGGGATTGAGGGGAATGAGTAGATGGTGAGAAGCGATCGAACATTTTTTAGTTCTGTTTTTGAGTTGTGTCTTGGAAGAGTTCTTTAAGAACTCGGCGGTTCCATTGCCCTCCTAAAAACCTGGGCACTTGTGAGAATTTTTTTTTTTTTTTTTTTTTTTTTAGAGGACACCTAAGTCATTTTGTCTTCTGTAGGTCAAGGAAAAAAAACACTCACACAACTAAAGCCAAGGAATGTTTTTCTGATACTACCAGATTAAAAGAACCCTGCTGTCAAATTGAAAGAGAAACGAATGGGACCTATTATAGATCTGTATGTAGGTTTTAGATTACCTGCTTGAATGCTTGCAGATAGGGAATGATAGGCAATGAGGTTCCATGACGTGTCATGAAAAGTTAATGCATTTCTTTTTCTTGCTTACTCAAGAAGTCACCACAGCAGATGTGACACACCTGGCACCTTTCCTGGGAACTGGAGTTCACTTCCCTTGGGTAGACTTTGTTGGCTCTCCTCAATGGCCCTTTAAAAATTTCCTCTACAGTTTACATATATGTAAAGTAATGAGTAATTGAAAGAGAATTGGTATTCCTTTTCAGTGTCAAAAGCCTTTGAGGGATGGGGGAAATGAGTATTTGTTGTAAAAATTGAGTTTATTTGCTGCTTTGATCAATTACTGCTAAACATTTTCCTCTAAAAGGTCCACCCACCAGTTTAGCTGACTGTCATATGTGTGTCACATGGCTCTTGCAAAATGCATTCTTCCAAGTTTTGTAACACCGTGGCTTGATGCTGAACTCTTGCATTAAACTGAAACCATAGTATTTTATTAGAATTTTATGCTTTAGAAGTTGACGGTAGTGTTCTTACAGTTGACAAATTTGCTTTGTTGACAGTTAAAAAAAATTTTTTTTCCAAGGGCTCCAAGGACAAAGTTGGTTTTGCACAGTTGAAGAGAGTTGAACTTGAGGTTCTTAATTTAGTAGTTTTCTTGGTAACAGTAAAGAACATGGATTTACCGCTCTATCAAAGTATATAAACCTGTAATGTTAAGGAGTTTTTCTGAATTTGCTTTGTATATGTTTAGTATTGTAAATAGATATTAAAGATTAGTTGAGAACTTTGACAAGTTAGCCTCTGAATTTATTTCCCCTTTTGTTAAAAAGGATAATTGGAATCATTATTCCTTTTAGGGTAGTGGTGAAATTCAAATGTATATAAAAGAATTTGGTAAACTGTATGAGTTCTTCAGGTAGTATGCATAATTTTCATGAAAGGCATTCTATTAGTGCTAAGATTTAGGAATATAGTCTTTACGCTTAAGGAGTTTAGGAATATAGATACAGATTTTATACATGTCAGATACCAGTAAATATAGCAAATTCCAGATGTGTGTCATTGATGAGAGCAACAAGATTTCAGGGGAATCCTGGGTTGTGATTAGCTATCTGGGTTTTGGAAGACTTTATAGAAAAGAGACCTGAAAGGAAATTATCAGCAATTAGATTTGGAGGAACAGAGGGAGTGAGGAGGAATTTTCAAGGGGGAGAAGCAGGAATGGCTCATAGATGACAAGGATAGTAATTCTTGAGTAAATATGGTGTCGCATCATCCTTTTCTTTTGAAGACTAGATTAATTACCTCAATGGGATCAACTCCAGAAATAGTTTTTATATTTTATGTGGCATCAAATACATGAGTATCTGGCCTACTATGTTTGTAGTCTATCTAGACTGTCTAGTAAAGTAAAACAGGAATTTGGGAAAACTTTTGCAAAAGTGTTAGTGAAAATTAGGGTAAGAGGAAGTGAGGGATACTTTATTAGGGAAGATTACAAGGGCAGCCAGCAATCAGACTTTAGCAGTTTCTTTTTGATTTTAATGAAGCTTGTTATCTTTGTAAAAGTAATTGGAGAAAATTTGGAAAATAAAGGAAAGAAAAGTTCTTTAGTGTTTTATCACCCAAATACAAGTTCATTTCTTTTTAACATCTTGTTCCAAACTCCAAAGTCTTACACTTTCTCTTCAGTTACAACTTTAATGGGTGGATGCTTTTCCTGCTTTCTGTATGTTATCTTAGTATTAACAATGGTGTATTAGCTAATGTTTACCAAGTGTACTCCAGATGTTTCTTAACTTACTTTGGTTTATCATTACTAATTTATATTGTTTATTTTTAGAAATTCATAATCCATGTTTTGGGTGCTGCTGTATTTGGTAGTGAAAATGGATTCTTGACAAAAAAGCTTCTCAAGCAACAGAATTTTTAGATTTATGTTGGTTTACATAAGAGTTGATAGCTGTATTCCTTTTTTTTTTTTTTGAGACGTAGTCTTGCTGTCACCCAGGCTGGAGAGCAATGGTTTGATCTTGGCTCACTCTTACTGCAACGTCCACCTCCCGAATTCAAGAGATTTTCCTGCCTTAGCCTCCTGAGTAGCTGGGATTACAGGTCCCAGCCACCACGCCTGGATAATTTTTTGTATTGGTTTAGTAGAGATGGGGTTTCACCATATTAGCCAGGCTGGTCTTCAACTCCTAACCTTGGGTGCTCCGCTTGCCTTGGCCTCCCAAAGTGCTGAGATTACAGGTGTGAGCCACTGTGCTGGGCCTTGTGTGTGTGTGTGTGTGTGTGAGATGGAGGCTCACTCAGTCCCCTAGGCTGGAGTGCAGGGGCACGATTTCTTCTCACTGCAACCTCCACATCCTGAGTTCTAGCAATTCTGCTGCCTTAGTCTCCTGAGCAGCTGGGATTACAGGCATGCACCACTACACCTGGCTGATTTTTGTATTTTTAGTAGAGATGGCGTTTTGCCATGTTGGCCAGGCTGAGGCAGGTGAATAACCTGAGGTCAGGAGTTCGAGACCAGCCTGGCCACCATGATGAAACCCCAGCTCTACTAAAAATACAAAAAATTATCCAGACGTGGTGGCTAGTGCCCATAATCCCAGCTACTCTAGAGGCTGAGGAAGGAGAATCTCTAGAACCTGGGAGGTGGAGGTTGCAGTGAGCTGAGATCACGCCATTGTACTCCAGCCTGGGCAACAGAAGGGGACTCCATCTCAAAAAAAATAAAAGCAATTAAAAATGTAATCTGAACAGTGAAAAAAGTAGACGGAAAAAATCAAAGCTTTTTTTTTTTTTTTTTTTTGATCTGAAGAAAAATTTGGAATTTTTTTGAGCTAGCTATTGAAGCAGACAGTGATTATTTCAGCACACTGGTTAAGAAATACTTAACATGGCTGGGCTTGGTGGCTCATGCCTGTAATCCCAGCACTTTGGGAGGCTGAGGTGGGTGGATCATTTGAGGTCCGGAGTTTGGGACCAGCATGGCCAACATGGTGAGACACTGCCTCTACTAAAAATTCCCAGACTGGTGGTGTGCGCCTGTAATCCCAACTGCTTGGGAGGCTGAGGCAGGAGAATCACTTGAACCTGGGAGGTGGAGGCTGCAGTGAGCCGAGATCATGCCACTGCACTTCAGCCTGGGAGACAGAGTGAGACACCGTCTCAAAAAAAAAAAAAAAAAAAGAAAGACTTAACATTATTTTCATACTAGAAACATTTTTCATAATCTATTGGCTTCTAGTGGATCTTTTTAGTGTTGAGAAAGTCATTTTGATTGCTTCATCTTTAAGGAATATGTTAAGAATAAAGCATGTGTACCTTTCTTCAGTATACTAGCTAACTATAGTAGGAAGAAATATAGTAGTCTACTTGGATCAACCATAATTCTTTAATGCAGAAAAATTACCTTGTTTTCAGCCCCCACCCCCTTAAGTCTATCATGGCTCCAGAATCTCTGAAAATTTTATCGGTCCTTCAGACTTTGCTTTCTTCTCATGGTAGTCTCAAGAAGCATTTGACTTTTTTTTTTTTTTTTTTGCCTGCATTGTGTTTAAAATAATTTTTTTTTTTTTTTAAGATGGAGTTTCACTTGTTGCCCAGGCTGGAGTGCAATGGCATGATCTCGGTTCACTGCAACCTCCGCCTCCTGGGTTCAAGTGATTCTTCTGCCTCAGCCTCCCAAGTAGCTGGGATTAAAGACACCCACCACCATGCCCCACTAATTTTTGTATTTTTAGTAGTTTCTCCATGTTGGCCGGGGGTTTCTCCATGTTTAGATGGGGTTTCTCCATGTTGGCCAGGCTAGTGACCTCAGGTGATCTGCCTGCCTTGGCTAACCAAAGTGCTGGGATTATAGGCGTGAGCCACTGCGTCCAGCCTGTTTCAAATAATGTTTTTAAAAAACGTAAGTGTTTGAAAGTGAAAGCAGGTTGTCTTTGTGACTTTTGGTGGTGGTGGTTTGAAAAAACTCAAAAAAGTTTAAAGAAGAGTGATAACTAGTATTCTCATTGTCTAGAATATGATTTTTTTAATGTCCATAGAATATCAACATCTGGTAATTCTTCTGGTAATTGAAGTTTTCAGTAGTTGTATAGAACCTTTAGAAAATATATATTGAGAGTTTTAAGTGAATGAGATGATGATCTTGTAGGATCATTTAAGAACAGAGGCCCAGCTCAGTGACTTATGCCTGTACTCCCAGCACTTTGGGAGGCCCAGGCGGGTGGATCACCTGAAGTCAGGAGTTTGAGACCAGCCTGGCCAACATGGCAAAACCCTATCTCACTAAACATACAAAAATTAGCTGAGTGTGGTAGCACCTGCGTGTTGTCTCAGCTACTTGGGAAGCTGAGGCGGGAGAATCCCTTGAACCCTGGAGGCGGTGGTTGCAGTGAGTTGAGATTGCGCCACTGCACTCCAGCCTGGGCAACAGAGCGAGACTCCCACTCAAAAAAAAAAAAAATGATAACTGAAATTTCATGTTAAAAATTTTTTTGTAGCAACTGGGCCTCCTGTGTTGTCCAGGCTAGTCTCAAACTCCTGGCCTCAAGCGATTCTTCCAAAGCACTGGGTGGGCCACCATGCCCAGCCTGAAATTTTGTGTTGAAAAATTTCCGTTTCGGCTGGGCAAGGTGACTCACACCTGTAATCCCAGAACTTTGGGAGGCTAAGGTGGGCGAATCACTTGAGGTCAGGAGTTGTACACTAGTGTACTCCAGCCTGGGCGACAGTAAGACTTGGTCTCAAAAAAAGATAAAAATTTCCCTCTTTCATCAAATTAAGTTGAAATGAGGGATGTTGGATGTTTTTTTTTTAAACCGTCAAATCTTTTAGGTTTTTTTTTTTTTTTTAATGTTGTCTTAAAGATGAAAGTGCTTCAAAATCAGATATTCCCTTGCCAGTTCCCTACTTGGCTTTTTTGTTTGTTTGTTTGAGACAGAGTCTTGCTCTGTCGGCCAGGCTGGAGTGCAATGGAGTGATCTTGCCTCACTGTAACCACTGCCTTCCAGTTTCAAGTGATTCTCCTGCCTCAGCCTCCGGAGTAGCTGGGACTACAGGTGCACACCACCACGCCTGGCTAATTTTTGTATTTTTAGTAGAGATGGGGTTTCACCATGTTGGATAGACTGGTCTCCTACTCCTGACCTCAAGTGATCCGCCCGACTTGACCTCCCAAAGTGCTGGGATTACAGGTGTGAACCACTGCTCTGGCCTCTACTTGGCTTTTAAAGAGAATTTTGCTTTCTGAGTAATTTTATTTCTCAGATATCTTGGTTTTTTTAATTCTGGAAGCAGCCTTAATAATTTACCTATGTGGTAATAACATCCTTCTATATTAACATTCCATAGCAATCTGTTAGTTGTGTGTTGTACATGTGTATGTTTTTTCTTTCCTGGGTAGTTTTGACTATACCTGTGATGGTTTCACTATTTGTAGTTATAATAGTTAAGTTTTATTTTGCATAGTAAAGAATAGCTTTTTTTGTGTGTATGTCTGAAAGGTATATACTTTCTTAATATATGAACATGTTTAGGGTAAAATAAAATGCTGTTTAAGGTTTTGAGATTCAAAAAATTTGCCAATCACCTTTGAGTGTCTGTTTTTTGAGATACAGGGTCTTACTCTGTCACCCAGGCTGTAATGCAGTGATGTAATCAGAGCTTACTACAACCTCCAACTCCTAGCTGGGTTCCAGTGATCCTCCCACCTCAGCCTCCTGAGTAGTTGAGACTACAGGTGCACACCACCACACCTGGCTAATATTTTTTTGGTTTTCTTCCTAAGAAAGGGATTTCAGTATGTTGCCCCAGGCTGGTCTCAAGGGATTTGCCTGCCTCAGCTTCCCAAAGTGCTGTGATTATAGGCATGGAGCCCTATGCTTGGCTGAGTGTCTTATAATGAAGAAAAATAGAAAATGAGTGTAGTGTGCCAGTGCATGAGGTATTTTAAATGTGTATTATCAGTTTCTTTTTTTTTTTGAGATGGAGTCTCGCTGTCACCCAGGCTGGAGTGCAGTGGCGCCATCTTATCTCGCTGCAGCCCCCGCCTCCCGGGTTCAAACATTTCTCCTGTTTCAGCCTCCTGAGTAGCAGGAACTACAGGCACCCACCACCACAGCTGGCTAATTTTTGTAGTAGTAGAGATGGGGTTTCACCATGTTGGCCAGGCTGGTCTCCGGCTCCTGACCTCAGATGATCACCTGCCTTGGTCTCCCAAAGTGCTAGGCTTACAGGCGTGAGCCACTACATTCGGCTGCTTATCAGCTTTTTACCACTTTGTTGGAACTATATTTTGGAGTTTTCCTTTGAGAATTAGGTAAGATGCCCAGACTCCCCCTCCTTCCCCTTTTAGAGGGAGAGGGGAGCAATTAGACTATAACTTTGTTTTCCTAAAGAAGGTGGGGCTGAGATTACTGCTTTGATATCTGGAATATAATTTAGGGAGGAAAATTTAGGTCTTGGCCTTTGGAAACACCCTGGGAGTGTTGCAGATTATAAATAGGTAATGGTGGAATGAGATTCAGGGGGAAAAATGGTCCTGAGGAGCCAGAGAACTAAGTGTTAGTTTGTTGGCTGACTGAAACACGTGAGAAATAGGGTACAGAAAAAGTAGGAAATAATTTTCTTTGATACTTCTGTGACAGGTTGGCCCAGTTGGCCAGAAAACCCTACACTGCTTTATTAAATCCAAGGTTGTGATAATTTCCAGTTAAGTTTCCTGTGTTCTATGCTTATAGATTTCCTGATTAAGACAAGTAGTGTTACATATGCATGCCTTTATGACAAGAGGTACCATTCTTCGGAAACATCACTTTTTAATAATACTAAGTACTATTTAACTAGCGTTCACTCTTGGTGCCAGCATGTGGCTATAGTCCTTTTTTTTTTTTTTGTTACAGGGGCTAGCTCTGTCACCCGGGCTGGAGTGCAATGGCACAGTCATGACTCATTGTAGTCTCGACCTCCTGGGCTCTAGTGATCCTCCTGCCTCAGCCTCCTGAATAGCTGGGACCATATCTGGCTAATTTTTTTTTTTTTTGAGACAGAGTTTCGCTCTTGTCACCCAGACTGGAGTGCATAGGTGTAATCTTGGCTCACTGTAATCTCTGCCTCTCGGATTCAAGCAATTCTCCTGCCTCAGCTTCCCAGGTAGCTGGGATTATAGGTGCTTGCCACCATGCCTGGCTAATTTTTGTATTTTTAGTAGAGATGGGATTTCACCATGTTGGCCAGGCTGGTCTTGAATTCTTGACCTCAGGTAATCCACCTGCCTTGGCCTCCCAAAGTGCTGGGATTACACGTGTGAGCCATCGTGCCCAGCCTTTTAAAAAAATTTTTTTTTAAAGAGATGAGATGTCGCTATGTTGCCTGTGCCGGTCTCAAACTCCTGGGCTCAGGTGATCCTCCAACCTGAGCCTCTCAAAGTGTTGGGATTACAGGTATGAGCCACTACATTCAGCCATCTATGGTCTTTTTTTTTTTTTTTTTAAAGATGGGGTTTCACCATGATGGCCAAGCTAGTCTTGAACTCCTGACCTCAGGTGATCCACCCACCTCGGCCTCCCAAAGTGCTAGGATTACAGGCGTGAGCCACTGCGCCCGGCCCTTTTTTTTTTTGTCCTTAGCTCTTCAGCACCATCTATGGTCTTTACATAGGACATTTTATACAGTCCTGCACCTCAAACTAGTGATCTTCAACAGTGAAACTCAGTGAATTATGTAATTCATGTTTTCCAAGAACAGTGATGGATTTAATTTCTCTGAATGTATTTCCTTTGTATATCAATAGTACTTAAGTGGAATTATTCTTTGTCCTTTTTCCTCTGCTTACAGACATTTTCTAGTAACTAGGACAGTTACATTTAGCCCCCTTTTTTTTTTTGAGATGGAGTCCCATTCTGTCACCCAGGCTGGAATGCAGTGGCACAATCTCAGCTCACTGCAACCTTTGCCTCTCCAGTTGAAGCAATTCTCCGGCCTGAGCCTTCCAAGTAGCTGGGATTACAGGCATGCACTACCACACTGGCTAATTTTTGTATTTTTGGTAGAGATGAGGTTTCACCTTGTTGGTCAGGCTGGTCTTGAACTCCTGACCTCAGGTGATTCGCCCCAGTCTCCCAAAGTGCTAGGATCACAGGTGTGAGCCACCGCTCCCAGCCGCTGCTAAATTTGTTAAAGGCCATTTGAAACTATTTGGTGAAATATGGATACTTATGTAGTGCTTTTGTGTAGATTAATGGTTTGCATCTATCCTGATGAAGAGCAGCTGGATTCATTACTTACTAAAGTTAGTGAAATCTGAACTCCAAATTAGGCATTTCACTGGGCTCTTTTGAGCTGAGCTAACTTACTCTCTTTATTTTTATTTTTTAGACTAGTCAAGTGCAGTAGTGAGAAGAGGGGAAAGAGTAGAACAAGGAATTCAACCCGTAACTGACTGTGAACAATTGATTGAGATAACTCACTACCTGTGGACCAGCCTATTTGTATTTTTTATTTATTTTTTTTCTTTTGTAGACACAGGATCTCCCCATGTTACCCAGGCTTGTCTCTGACTCCTTGGCTTAAGCAGTCCTCTTGCCTTAGCTTCCCAGAGTGCTGGGATTACAGTCGTGAGCCACTGTGCCAGGCTGAGCTTATTCTCTATTAACAAAAGTGTTCTAATTTAATTTAAGCAGTGAATTACACTTTGTATCTGGTCAGGTTCTGGGTGCTAGCTTATATATGATTTGATTCATTCTGATAGGTTTGTTTTTGTTTTTAAGAGAGAGTCTAGTTCTGTCACTCAGGCTGGAGTGCAGTGGAGCGATCGCTGCTCATTGCAACCTCTGCCTCCCAAGTTCAAGTGATTCTTCTGCCTCAGCTTCCTGAGTAGCTGGGATTACAGGCGCCCACCACCACGCCTGGCTACTTTTGTGTATTTTTAGTAGAGACAGGGACAGGGTTTCGCCATGTTGACCAGGCTGGTCTTGAACTCCTGACCTCAGGTGATATGCCTGCTCCAGCCTCCCAGAGTGCTGGGATTACAGGTGTGAGCCACCATGCCAGGCCTCAAGAACTTTTTATTTTTTATTTAATTAAATTAATTAATTTATTTTGAGATCCAGTCTTGCTCTGTTGCCTGGAGTGCAGTGGCTTGATCTTGGCTCACTGCAACCTCCACCTCCCGGTTGCAAGTGATTCTCCTGCCTCAGCCTCCCGAGTAGCTAGGATTATAGGCACAGGCCACCACACCTGGCTAATTTTTGTATTTTTAGTAGAAACAGGGTTTCACCATGTTGGTCATGCTAGTCCCAAACTCCTGATCTCGTGATCTACCCGCCTAAGCCTCCCAAAGTGGTGGGATTACAGGCGTGAACCACCGCACCCAGGAGACTTTTGTTTTTGAGACAGAGTCTCACCCTGTCACCTAGGCTAGAATGCAGTGGTGCAATCATGGCTCACTGCAGCCTTGACCTCCTGGGCTCTGGTGATCCTCCCACCTCAGCCTCTGGAATAATCAGGACTACAGGCACACACCCATGCCTGGTAGTTTTTGTAATTTTTTTCTTTGTTTTTTTTTTTTTTTTTTTTTGTAGAGACTGGGTTTTGCATGTTGCTCAGGCGGGTTTTGAACTGCTGAGCTCAAGCGATCCTCCCTCCTTGACCTCCCAGCGTGCTGGGATTACAGGCATGAGCCACTGTACCTGGCCTTTTCTACCTTAAAAAGTTTTTATTGAGAAACCCAAATCTTCTTGTGGTTGTGTGTGTGTGTACACACACACACACATACACGTATACATACACACATGGAGAATTGTACCTTGGAGGAAAGCTTGGTAAAGAAAATAGCCCTTTTGGCCAGGCGTGGTGGCTCATACCTGTAATCCCAGCCCTTTTGGAGGCTGAGGCAGGTGGATGACCTGAGGTCAGGAGTTTGAGACGAGCCTGGCCAACATGGCAAAACCCTGTCTCTACTAAAAATACAAAATTAGCTGGGCGTGGTGGCGAATGCCTGTAATCTCAATTACTCAGGAGGCCAAGGCAGAATTGTTTGAATCCAGAATGCGGAGGTTGCAGTGAGCCGAGATCGTGTGACTGCACTCCAGCCTAGGCGATAAGAGTAAAACTCCGTATCAAAAAAAAAAAAAAAAAAAAAAAAAGGAAAATAGCCCTTTCTCTATGATCAGAGTATACTAAAGAGTTTTTTTTTTTCTGTTCTTTAAAACTTTTTGTTTATTTTACATTACAAAACATGGACTTTGTTTTAGGGGCTTACAAATTAGTTAAGAAAATGACTCATGTTTAAACAAGCGTAATCAATATTGACTGTTAATACAACTTAAATATTGTGATATGTTTAAGGAATAGGATGGCAAAAGATTTGGGAAAGGTGCCTATGATTTCTGTTAACAGAAAATATTAGTTATGTAGATTCAACTGGAGAGGAACAGAGCTCCCAGAAGGACTCCAGAACCCTTGATGCTTGTCTGAGTGGGGCCAGCAATCAGCACTGAGTTCCCACTGGCCAGAAAGTTTATGTGTGTACATTATTTCCCTTAACGACACAATAATCCTGTGAAGAGAATGTCCTAGTTTTACAAACAAGGAAAGAGAGACAGAAGAGTTAAATGGCTTGCCTAGGGCATTCAAAGTAAGCAGCTGAATTGGAATTTTAACTCAAAGGCTTGGATGTCACAGTACAAATAGGCTGTTTCTAAGAATTTAACATTTTAGGCTGGTTGTGGTGGCTTACCCCTGTAATCCCAGCACTTTCAGAGGCTGAGGTGGGTGGATCGCTTGAGCTCAGGAGTTGAATACCAACCAGCCTGGGCAACATGGTGAAATCCTGTCTCTACCAAAACAAAACAAAACAAAACAAAAAACCTAGTAGCACATGCCTGTGATCCCAGCTACTTGGGAGGCTGAAGTAGGGGGATGACTTGAGCCTGGGAGGTGGAGGTTGCAGGTTGTAGTGAGCCAAAATTGGGCCACTGCACTCCAGCCCTCCAGCCTAGGTGACAGAGTAAGACCCTATCTCAAAAAAAAAAAAAAAAAGAAAAAAAAGAAAAGAAAAGAAAGAAAAGAAAAAGAAAAATTTTAGTCAAGTAATTAGACACTAAGATTTTGTGGTCAGTTACTTTAAGAATTCATGATTAGAGGCCTGGCGAATTCCCTCTCTACAAAAAATTTAAAAATAAGCTAGACATGGTGTTGTGCACCCATAGTCTCAGCCACTCGAGAGTCTGAGGTGGGAGGATTGCTTGAGGCCAGGAGTTTGAGACCTGGGCAACATATGAAGACCTTGTCTCTACCAAAACTAAAAATAAAAAATAGCCAGGTGTGGTTGGTGTGCTTGTGCTCCCAGCCACTTGAAAGGCTGAGGCAAGAGGTTTGTTTTATTTATTTATTTTTATTTTTTATTTTTTTAAAAAAAGACAGGGTTTCACCATGTTGGCCAGGCTGGTCTTGAACTCCTGACCTCAGGTGATCCACCCGCCTTGGCCTCTAAAGTGCTTGGATTACAGGCATGAGCCACCACACCCGGCCCTGAGGTTTGTTTGAGTCTGGGAGTTGGAGGCTGCCGTGAGTTGTGATTGCATCATTATACTTCAGCCTGGATGACAGAGCAAGACCTTATCTTGGTGGTGCTGGTGGTGGTGGTGGTGGTGGTGGTGGTGGTGGGCGGGTCTAGGGGGAGGTTAAGAAGGGTTTGTGAGGTGTGTATTATTTATAATGGGCTTAACTTTACCTTTATATCTTGGCTTGAAACTAATTCTATCCATTCTCAGTTTTTTTGTTTTGTTATATATTTAAACTTGGAGCCTTAGAAGTCATGGATATGTTTCTATGAAAAGCAAATGAAGCAGAGGGCTGCCTTTTGCTGTAGAGGGTACACTTGCTGCAGAACACGTTACTGTTTTATACATTCTAGGCTTTGAGAATTATGACTTGTATAATCATAGTACTTATAACTATTAGTTGGCAATTTTTAAACTTTCACTTTAGATTATATATGTAAACTCCTGTGATCGTTTGTCACTAATTGAACAGAAGCTTTGGATAAATAGCTTCAGAGTTTTTGTCTATACCTCTGAAATGTGTATTGTTACCTCATGGTTTTGGGAGGAGGAAGGAAAAATAACAATGGCACTTATTGTGCTTCTGCATGTGCCAGACAATATATGCTAGATGTTTTAGAAACATGATTTATAATCCTGATAAGCCTACTTGGGTGGTAGTGGGTGCTAGTTGAACCTTCCTTCTTTTTTTTCCCTTTTCTTTCTTTTTTCGTTTTTTTGAGACATTATCTTATTCTGTTGCCCAGGCCGGCGTGCAGTGGCACAATCTCAGCTCACTGCAACCTCCACCTCCCAGGTTCAAGCAGTTCTCCCTGCCTCGGCCTCCTTAGTAGCTGGGACTACAGGTGCCTGCCACCACGTCTGGCTGAGTTTTGTATTTTTAGTAGAGATGGGGTTCTGCCATGTTGGCCAGGCTGCTCTAGAACTCCTGGTGTCAAGTGATCCACGCACCTCAGCCACCCAAAGTGTTGGGATTACAGGAGTGAGCCACTGCACCTGGCCAGCTTTGAATTTTTGGAACACTATTCTAAACAGAACTAAATTGGAACCTGGAAAATTAATCTGTTGTCTTTTTTTTTTTTTTTTTAATTTTGAGATGAAGTCTAATTCTGTTGCCCAGGCTGAAGCAGTGGGGTGATCTCGACTCACTGCAACCTCTGCCTCCCGGGTTTAAGCAGTTCTTTTTGTCAGCCTCCCGAGTATCTGGGATTACAGGTGCCTGCCACCATGCCTAGCTAATTATTATTTTTTTGAGATGGAGTCTCGCACTGGTTCCCAGGCTGAAGTGCAGTGGCTCCATCTCAGCTCACTGCAACCTCTGCCTCCGGAGTGCAAGTGATTGTCTTGCTTCAGCCTCTGGAGCATCTGAGATTACAGGCGCCCACCACCATGCCTAGCTAATTTTTTGTATTTTTAGTAGAGACAGGATTTCATTATGTTGGTCGGGCTGGAAGTTTTGTATTTCTAATAGAGATGGGGTTTCACCATCATGGCCAGGCTGGTCTTGAACTCTTGACCTTGTGATCCACCTCCTCCACCTCCCAAAGTGCTGGGATTATAGGTATGAGCCAGCACGCCCTGCCCAATTTATTGTCTATAAATATGAAAGAAAAACATGTAATTTTAGTGGTTGATTATGGGAACAGTTTCTTAAAGATGCTTTATCTGAATGGAAACAGTATTTGTTTTTTAATTGCTGGAGTATTTCTTTAAATTTGGAAAAGACCGTTTCCCTCTCAGATTCCTGGTAGTTGGTCATTTTGACTTTATTTGACTGATAGGCTGCTTAGTCCACAGCTGAAGGTTTATTTAATTTTTTAAAAAGTTATAGAAGTAGGAGAGAGATCCAAGATGGCCGATTAGCAGCAGCTCAGGATTGTAGCTCCCAGTGAAAGCGCAGAGCGAGTGGACACTACAATTTCAGACGAATTTTTGTTGCCCACAGACTGGGAGATTCCTGGCGGAGGAGCCCCATGGGTTGCCAGTGCGACTCTTTTGCGCAGCACGGCTGTTTTGCCGGCGCCCTGGCGCGGCGCTTCTCAGTGTGGAGTATACGGGACTGGGTGCCCTTTTAGTTGGGCTTGGCTGGTCCCACAAAAAAAAAACAACAACAATTGGAAGCGCTGAGGACTGAGAGTTTCACAGCAAGCACAGCTGAACCCGGGAAGGCCCAGCTCTGTGGGGGAAGGGGCATCCGCCAAAGGAAAACTAAGAAACAGAAAAATCTTCATCACCAACAAGCCGGACGTCCACTCAGAAATCCAATCTGAAAGTCAGCAATTACAAAGACAACAGGTGGATAAATCCACAAGGATGGGAAGAAACCAGTGCAA
The DNA here is from genome assembly GCA_963574635.1 of Cheracebus regulus. Lineage (NCBI taxonomy): Eukaryota > Metazoa > Chordata > Mammalia > Primates > Pitheciidae > Cheracebus > Cheracebus regulus. The sequence continues at coordinate 438 of CAUYQU010009122.1, read as the reverse complement.
AAAGGCTGAGAACACCCGAAATCAGAATGCCTCTCCTCCTGCAGGGGATCGCAGCTCCTCATTAGCAAGAGAATAAGGCCCGATGGGGAATGAGTTTGATGAACTGACAGAATCAGTCTTCAGAAGGTGGATAATAATAAATTTCTGTGAGTGAAAAGAACATGTTCTAACCCAATGCAAAGAAACTAAGAACCTTGAAAAAAGATTTGACGAAATGCTAACCAGAATGGACAACTTAGAGAGGAATATAAGTGAATTGATGGAGCTGAAAAACACAAAGTATGCACAGGTTTCAACAGCCGAATTGACCAAGCAGAAGAAAGGATATCAGAGGTCGAAGATCAACTCAATGAAATAAAACGAGAAGGCAAGATTAGAGAAAAAAGGGTAAAAAGGAATGAACAAAGTCTCCAAGAAATATGGGACTATGTGAAAAGA